>OY744476.1:122115027-122180027 GCA_963556175.1 Tipula confusa
CGGATAGACGGGTAAGTTATATCTATTAATAGAAACTGTTTTGTTTTATAGAAATACATACAGTGTATGGTCTTTATAGATAATGTCTTACATAAATTCTGTAAGCTTTGTAATATTTCTTGAAATATTTGTCAAGTTGTTCGAATTAAAAGCAGTTCGCGAAGCTTCATTTAGCCTAATATTACAGACCTGCATCGGATGGTAATATCCAAGGATATCCGCTTTATCCCGTAAAGCTTTATTCTGATAAATAATATACGAATAATATATAATGTATTATTTAGTTATCCTATGATAAACAAACGTGTACCTAATAAAGTAAACTTCAAAAAGAAAACAGCGAACCACACTTTAAATGTACTGTCTCATAAAATGGATATGTTATGGTTACTTTTTCTTATAACAATAATTATTATTTATGTTCATGTAAAGCAAGTTGAATCACAATCATCCATTCACGATAGAGTTCTTTCCTTTTTTCTATTTGTTATTTTATACTGCTAGTAGTAATCATCTCATCCATTAATTAACCGTGGCCCGTGCATTGGAAATTTTACAGTTAAAGGTACGAGTATTACCATATTACAATAATTTTTCTTTTGGCATTCCAATCTTAACTATATCGAAAAATAACTGACAATTTAAATGTTTAAAATATGAGATATAATCGTTATAGCTTGTGATAATTTTCAAAGTAGTGACAAGTGTTTGAACTTTAAAATATTTTATAGAAAAATTACACGTTTAGGGCACTTCAAATGCGGTAGCATAAAATATTTAATAACCACATCAAACTTGCATGCATTTTAGATGGTTAGGTTGTTTAAAAACTTCTCTTGGGTTTTAACGATTTTCAATGTAACAAATTTGTTTACTAACCGAGTAATAGTCAGAATCACTATTACTATTTGATTTTCGTTAATCTTATTGTTCATATATCAAATTTAACATTTCAAAATGCAGTTTAGTTTAAATGAACTTTAATAAGTTTTTTGTTGTGGACAGGTATTCGTGAAAAATTGGTAGATCTAATGGGATCCCATACCGGAGTACGATGTTAGAATATTGATTGGTGACTTTAATGCTAGAGCTGGCAAAAATCAGACTGAGTATGTGAAAATATAAATCCGTCTTTCCGATTGCGTACGATCTCATTGTGGCTATTCTTTCCACATAAAAATATCCACGAGGAAACATGGACATACTTTCTTTAAGACGTCCCGAAGTCAAATTCAAATCACATTTGTTTATTTCTAAGGGAAGCTCTCGGGTCATCCAAGATGTGAAATCTTATCGGTCGGCTTCCAATTTGTATGCAGTGATCATCAAGTTATCATCGGCCAATTTCATACAAGTCAGGTATCAAAGGAAAACGAACCTTACGTTTCAACTGTAACAGGCGATTTTAGATATGGTAAAAATTCAAAAAAAAAAATTCAGACCTAGGTCTAGTCGGACAAGGATGGAAACCTTCATGTTTACATATACGTTATAGTGCTCGCCACTATGGGATGTTCAACAAGTGTCAAATGCTGTATTCAGACTGCGGAGATGTGCATTGGAAACACATTTTACGATCAGTGACATGCAGAAACTAAATGAAAACGTTCCTCTTGGGTAGATTGCATTAATTCCGAGCTCTTGATATTCGGAGGGGACATCTCGAAAAAATATCTTTTCGGATAGTACAAGAAGAAGATACTCTGTCCCCGACACTCTTTAATTCCATGTTAAAATTTATTTTTTATTTTTTTTCTTTCGTAAAACCGAAATTCCTCTGGACAACATCTTGTATCGTCAGACCAACCAGACCCATTCATATGCATATGATATCAGCTGTCTAATTGGAGTGAATGGTAATGGTGTTAAAGAACTAATGGATCCACTAGTACGATTCTCGGCTTCCGTTGGTCCTACAATCAATGAGTCCAAAAAAAATATATGATCACTAGAGACCCAAGGCAGAGAGCTGTCATTTGGCAAGCGCAGAAATCGTAATTAGCGAGTTCTTCACAATGTCAGGAATTTGATTAAAGTTCCTGGTAACACACATTTTCGCATAAGTCTTGTTTTTGCCAGCTCTAGCATTAAAGTTACCAAACAAAATGTAGACGGTGTGCAATTCTTATATTATTGAATATAAATTTGGTATGGCGGCCGTTGTTTATCATTATCGTATCTTTTAGGAGACCTTTGTTTCGGTTTGGCCACTTGTTACGCATAGTGTGTGCACAAGTTGTTGGCGCAACGAACGCTTGTTTAAACACAAATTATTTAGCATCGTTTACTATCGAACTTGAGACCATGGCATAATAAACAAGTGTCTTAACCATTGCTATACAAACGGCGATTACTTTTATTATTACGAATTAATATTAATCTTAATTTTTTTTTATCATAATCCTTTTACAGAGACGATTGGTTATCATCAAGTCCTGGTAGTGTTCCAAGTAATGCACCACCAATGAGTCCATCTCCGAGTTCGCAAAGTCACACATATAATACTAATTTATCAAATGGTTATGCGTCACCAATGTCTACCGGAAGTTACGATCCATACAGCCCAAATGGAAAACTTGGTAAGTAATTATTAATTTAATAAATTATATTGTATTTATGAATAGATTCTACATACAAATTTTCCAAGACGAATACAAATATATAAATCGTAATGTAAGACAATATACAATATAAAAGAACAAAATATAATACATAACTATATTCAGCTCGATGCCATCTATTATTGTCTAGGTGTTTAATATCATGTTTTGTCTTTTTGAAATTTTATCTTCTACTATAGTAACAAAAATGAAAAAAAAAACTGGTATAAAATGGTATCAAAGAAAAATCAAATATCTCGATCAAAGATGGCATTACCAGTGTGTGTTGGTTGATCTTGAACTTTTATGTAAAAATAATTTATTAGATATATAATTTTACAAATTTTATGTTATTTAATTAAAGAATATTTATATGGTATGATATCTCGTGTTCATTTTAAATATAAGTAATTTGAACAAAATGCAAACAATGCATTCTACGAATATATCTTAACAAATACCGTAGAACCATATTTTATTAAATTATTCAACCTTGAGTGTGTGTTGCTTCTTAACTTGTATATAAGTTATTTTTATATTTTGTTTTGATTTAATACTCTTATGTATATGTATACATATTTAAAATAATCAGCGCATAATAACTCTTGCTGTGTCTACTATTCCCACAAACATAACATATGTAGACCAAGGGTCTCATGCTCGAAACCAAATCATTAAAAGGGTGATTATTTACGGAATTCTGGTAATTGAGTAAGGTGATGAGCTTAGGATTGAATTTAGTCTACTTAGTGGCAGGTTAGTTTTTGCAAGTAAATTTTTTCAAGAATCCAATTGTAAATTAATCCAAATGTATTTAACAATATCCGTCTATTAAATATGATTATGTTGTTCGCGTGAAGTATGCATTTATATCATGTACTCTGTTTCGACAGCAGCTTAACTCAAGACACCCTATGTATAAACGTCTAATTTTAAAGTTTAATACATTGTTAATATATACAAAAAAAAACAAGAAATTAGAATTACATTTCTTATAGAAATATTTTGATTTAAGACGTTTTAGAAGGTACATAGAATATAAAAGCATAGCATGTACACACATACATATATGCATACAACTATATTTAAAGAGAGAAAATAACACCAACTTATGGTAACTCTTTGTTTTGATTTCGATGTTGTTCTTGTTTTAAAGTGTGATGATGATGTTTTTATGTTTATTCATCTGTACTTTCTGTGTATGAACACACAATAAGATCCTTATAATAGTTATAATTCACTTCAAGGACACATCATTTTAAACATAATACATACTTGTATATATATATATAATTTTTTGAATTTTTTTTATTCTTGTTCTGAATTCTCGTGAATATAAATCTCTGAGCATATGTATATTGATTAAAATGATAGTAATGGCTACGATGGGGAAATGAAATGCCATCAAGGTAAAGTAATGTTTTTTTTATTTTACCAAGATAAAGAAAATAAATGTTAGAAATATAGGATGAGAGTAACGTTTAAAATAAATGTAAAATTGCATTTCTGCATTCTCCTA
This sequence comes from Tipula confusa, assembly GCA_963556175.1. Taxonomy (NCBI): domain Eukaryota; kingdom Metazoa; phylum Arthropoda; class Insecta; order Diptera; family Tipulidae; genus Tipula; species Tipula confusa. The sequence goes on from OY744476.1 coordinate 122,119,147, forward strand.
ATTTGAAGGTGATCTCAATAACAATGGGGTAGTCTTGGTATTTGTGTAATAAAGTTCTTGTGGTTTTTTACATTTCCATACACTTATGTGCAAACAAATTCTACAAAATGGGGTAACTTGTTATAAAATGCATTTGCAGTTTTTCTTTTTATCTCTTTCTAGTGATTTGTATATTTCACTTTTACGTAGCTATCATTTATCTCGTTTCAAAGACTTTTATTCAATTTTTTATTTCTTTTATATTGTTATATTGTACCATATTCAGAACACTTGTTTTAGTTCTGCATATCCATATATACTCGTGATTTTTTTGAATATATTTTAGTTGGAACATTATTAAGTATAAAAATGATACTGTAAATTCTTTTATCATTTTAAAATGGTATACAAATAAAATTGCATGAACAAATTTAAATAGCAAATACATATTATACTATGTAATTATCATACCAAATAAATTTGTTTAAAAGGGCCAAGATCAAGATCAATTATAGTGAATCGTCATTATGTTTTCTCTTCTCTTTTTTTTTTTAAACAAACAACAGATGAAAATTCAAGGTCATTTGTACATTTTATTGCAATACCTTAGCGTTTGGTTGGTTGCTCGACCGTATATTAATATTAACATGTGTATTTATGTTATATATTTTTTTTTATTTTTTTTTCAAAACCAACACCAGTTTGTGTTGGAGTTTTCTATCTATTTCCGCAATTTATAATTGAGTTGGATTTTTATTGTATTGTGTTTCAGTCTTTGATCATATCATGAATGTGTTTAGAATTTGCTTTAGCATTTTGTTTAGGATTATTATTATTTTATTAGGTTAAATTAACGTCGAACAATTACTTTATTACAATTAATTAAGATGTGGACTGTACATATTTTATTTGGTCTAACACTATGTTTTTACATCAATAACAAAGAAATGTGACAGCAAATAAGTATCGTGGTGAAAAGTCAAATTAAAATAATTATTCAAATACTTACTTTTTTTGCTATTATAGTATCGCACTTATCAAACGCGGATTAGTATACTAGTATGCGGTATGTCAAAGTAATTAACTATTATAATAATGAAACAATTCCTTCATTTGTAAAATAGTATGTTTTATAGTACTATGGCAGCTATGGTGTAAATGTGGTGTAATATTCCAATATGATAATGCGAATTATTTATTTCAGTATAAGATTATAATTTATAACTTAAGATTGGTCAGAAAAATTAAAAATATAAGTTTTGTTTTATAAAATCAGGTTCGTCGTTTTATATTTTTCTTTTATAAAATAACAAAAAACTTAAATCTTTTTTATTGTGTTTACAGTTGAGGTGCCATAATTTAAATTGAATTCTGGCTGTTTCCATAAAGTGATTTTTTTTTTTCAATTCATTGGGATATGTCGGAAAAACCTTGAGCTATGTAAATTGTAAAATGTCATAAAAAAATAGTTGTTTACGATGACACGTGATTTTTTTTATATCTAAATACATATATATATATAATATATATATATATATATATATATATATATATATATATATATATATATATATATATATATATATATATATATATATATATATATGTATATATATATATATATATATATATATATATATATATATATATATATATATATATATATATTATATATATATATATATATATATATATATATATATATATATATATATATATATATATATATATATATGTATATATATGTATATATATATATATATATATATATATATATATATATATATATATATATATATATATATATATATTTACACGAGTATAATTCTGTACACACATATATATATGAACTGTTATTTTGACTTGTATGGATTTATGTGTATAAAGTGTTGAGTTTTCGAAAAATATTAAATACTACAAAACTTTCGTTAAAAACTATCATTTATGGAAAGTTCAAAACATGTGTTAGTATAAGGGAAGATTTTAAATGTAAGATATTTTTAATGGTCAACTGTACACGTATTAAGATGTAACATACCTTCAAACACACATATTTTATACTTTTATATCATTAGGCAATTTTGATTGTAAGAACACGATTATTCGTCATTTTTTTTGTAAGATAAATGTATTCGAACAGAGCTTCGAACCCTGAATTTTATCACTTGATTATCATTTGTTTTTACTTATTTGTATTTAGGGTATCCAATGTATTTTATCTTTTAAAAGCTGCTCTTGATTATAGATATTTATTTTCTCGTTCTTAAATATATTATAATAATTATCTTTTGAGTTTTTGCTCTATAACTATAATCATTGGTTTCAAAAAGTGGCATTGACGATTTGTAATTAGATTTTTTAACAAACAAATTGCTAATAAGTTCGAAGCTCTTAATTTTAAACGTATATGTATACATAATATATATGAATATTATACTATGCTACGTATAATTTTCATCACAACGCTCACACATAAAACGAATAATTCTTCCATGGTTTTTATTTGATTTTAACCTTGGATTACCTGTTTCACTTGTATGTATGCGCATGTCTTTTGAAGTTAACAACTACAAAACTAAAAAGTTAAAAGAATGAAGAATAATAAAAATGGAAAAAATATCTTGATTTTTTTATTTTTTTTTGTAATAAACTTTCGATGGTAATGATTATAAAAATGTTTTAATTTTTTAGTTGTTTTCTTCTTTCGAGACATGATAAGTGGCAACATTGATATTAAATTAACCCTTATACGTGATAAAAATTAAGATTATTTGTGGTTGTTCTTGATGTATTTTATTAATTTTGATTAATTTTTCGTTTTTTTAAATGTATGTGTACGTAATCGGTTCCATCCACCTGCCATTAACTAAACCATTACCAGAAGTAGTATAAACTATTTTAAAAATAGTGTGATGTGAGGTAGACTTATTATTAATCTGACGTTTCTTAGAACCTTTACCTTTAACCGTCTTAAGGTTCCTTTGTCAAATACAAATATCATAATTTTAATTTATGAGTTGTATATGAAATAAAACAATTACAAAAGATTATGCTCATATTTATTTGATGAAACATTTAAATTAATTGATTTAGAATAAAATCGAAGAGTAACCGACCATATAAAATTCATAAAAAATACCGACCTGTTTGCATTTAAATTTTATTTTATGATAGTATCATTTAAATTATACCTTTTTATAAGTATAATATAAATGTCACAATAATTAAAAAATCAAATATAAATTTTCAAAAATTAAACACAATTTAAATAAAAACTTCCGACACGATCTAGTGATCGGTAATAAGGGGAATAATAATGTACTCTGCTATCGTGCACGTCCGCACAATATCATTATATCTAGCACATTCTTTCCTCATACAAATATCCTCTTCGAAACACAAACACATCTTTGTCAGGCGTCCCGAAGTCAATTTGACCATGTGTTAATTTCTAAGGAAAGTTCTCGGGTCAAGATGTTAAATCTTAGTCGGCTGCCAAATTTTTAGGCAGTGATCATCAAATGGTCACTATAAAGCTAAAATGGTTGTTTTCGTACAAGTTTTAGATCACAGAAAAACAAACCTTATGTTTCAACTGTAAAAATCTGATAAATGACGATGAGAAAGCAAAATATGAAAATTTTGTTAGCAGTTGCATTATGGATGGAAAATGGCAAAGTCATGCCCTACCCTTAATAAAGGAGATCGTTTAAAATGCGAAAAATATCGTGGCATACCTTTACACAGCATACAACTTACTGTCCCACATAATATTGAAGAGAATCACTCCCCTGGCAGAGAAAATTATAGGTGGCTTCCAAAGAAGTTTCGTTCGAATCGGGGAGTCATTCTTTCTAAATAGCAAGGAGTTCTTGGATTTCCAGCAAGCCTTTAACCCAATCATCGGAATAGCTTATGATTTGCTTTGTGGTTCCGGGGATACCTCGAAAATATGTGCGTTTGAGTAAAGCAAACATCTTGCACCGTCAGTCCAACCAAGTTCTGGCTCATGCAGATGATATCTGTGTAATTGGACTGAATGGTAACGGTGTTAAAAAAACTACTAGATACAATTCTCGGTTTCTTTGGTCTCAAAATCAATGAGTCCAAAACTAAATATATTATCACTGGTTTTAGTGACCAAGACGCAATTTTAGTAGTGGTGGCCACAAATTTAAAAGAATGAGGAGTTTTCTATTCCCTGTCACTTATGATAATTGTGTAGTAGGGGATATAAAACCGTATTTTCGTATTTTGTATGCCTTCCGTTCACTGCTAAAGTCGCAATACTTTGCAAATACCGACAAGCTAAAGTTGTGTAAGCTGTTGATCAGACCTTCAAGGATGAGTGTAAGAGATGGTTAGAAAAGAATCATGCGCATGATATATGGACCAAACTCCGGCGGTGACGACACTTACTGAGTTCTATTCAACCCCGAGATTTAGGTTTTATATTACAATAAAACAACAAACAACATAAATGGTTTAAAATAGAAACTAAACACAACAAAAGTAGTTTTGAGTATGTTAGAACTTCAAACCTCAAAAACCATTTAGGTGGTTTTTATGTCAAAATTATTAATTGAACGAGTGTTACATTAAACTTAAAGGCATTTTACCGATAAAATGGTTTACATTTAACTTTTATTTTATAAAAAAACTATGTTAAATTAGACTTATACGTTTTAATGTTATAAACTTCATAATAATTAAAAAATCGCTAATATTAAATAAATTTACTTATTTTGAAATTTAAAATTATTTCCTTCTAAAAATGACGTATAATATTCTTATAATAATCAAAGCAGATGTTATGTCAAACGACAAAATAATGCTTCAATATGAGGCACTTCCGAAAAATATTTGACAGGAGCCGCTATTGGTGGCTCCTGTCAAATATTTTTTTATCAAGTTTTCACTGAACAATTGAAATAGTATTATGTGTTGATAAATTTGTGTGCAACAAATTGATGAGGCGAGGCCATCAAAGCAAATCTATTTTACCTTTTACACCATTTGTTGCGATTTGTATATGCAAGTTGTAGGTAATCAGCTCAACAACGATTAAGCTTAAACAATCCAGTCACCTGTGCAAGTTATAATTTAATTTCATCTTAATTATATTTTTGACCGAGTATTGAATTTCGAATCACTAGACAACAAGTGACTACTGTAAAATATCATTGTATTCAATAGTCCGTTATATTTTAAACGTTTTAATCTTTAATACATTTAGTTTGTTTAAAACTGATTCTTCCTTAAACTTTAAATCTTTATTGTAATTTTCTCTGAACAAATTGACTTGTAGTAATTGTATCATGCTTTGAAAAGGAATAATAAATAACGGCTTCTTTATGTTAGTACATGGAAATGCATACATGTAATGTTTATTCCAGCATAGTATTTATATCATAGTATTTTATTTAGGTCACTTTCTAATGCGAGTCTAACGGGAATTGTATGATTAAGCATTCTAACGCCAGTTGAACTGTTTAAAATATGTACTACACAAATCCAAACTTGTAATTTAACTAAGATTCGTTTAAAAAAGTAGATAATATTATATTGAAAAATAGTGATCATATATCGATTTTGGTAATTAGTACAAGTAATATAATAATAACTATCTTACTATCTAAAATGCTGATTGTCTATGTTTTTCAAACTTCGATATTCTTACAACGTTACAATGAAATGACTCACAAAACTAAATTTTAAATAAATTGATGCTTATTTAAGGGGTTTAAGCCCAAGTAGGTGTTCCGACAGGGTAGAAACGAGCGTATATCGGTTAAATCGAATGATCGACAAATGTCTTGATATTATATCAGTTATTAGCAGTATAAAAACTCATTCGTTTGACGAAATATAACAGGTATCTTTAAATGGATTTGATGGACCATTTCTATTTGCGAAATTAAACTTAATTTAAAACTATTCTGTGATATTGTAGTTGATTTATAATGCGACATGTAATAATCCTGTAATCTACGATCACATATATGGTAAAAAATTGTTTTTGTGTACTGCAAGAAAGTAAACAACCAAACCGACAATATTGCAGTTTACAGGTCAATATTAAAAAATAAGGTATACACCGAAAAATGTGTCCGTGAATTAGGGTTTTTGACCGCTGCTCTATATATTTTTGTGTTTAAAAATACCAAAAACAGAATTCTTTAGAAGTTAGTTGTTTTTTATATTTTAGTATACAACAACAATAATATGATCAAATGGCATTGACTTTGAAAAACATGAAATAAATGATTATTTTTTGTCTCATTTGTTTATTTCATATACATACATACTAATGTATGTATTATTATTATTATTGTTGTAATAAAACAACTAAATAATACTTACATTTTTTTTTAAATAAAAATAAGCAAAAGAAAAACTAAATTGATGTAATAGTATTTGTGTTTTATTCTAGTTTAATTTTTTGTTTTTATTTTTCGGGGACATGGAACAGGTGATTGGACTTCTAATATTATTATTACATTTTGGTTTATCTTAAATTTTTGTTTTGTGTATTCACGTGAACATAGATAATTAATTTGTGGTGTAGATATACATATGGCTGTAAATCGTTATATTGAATGTAAAAGTTTTGTTCTGTTTGTTTATTTACAAACTTTTTATTAAAATAGCTGGGATATTGCATTTTTTCACATTAATGGGATTAATTATGTTGTTTTTGCTCAAAATCTAAACAGATGCCGCCATTTATAATAATTTTCAAATCCCTCGATGCTCTAAAAGAAAATGCAGTATAATATTTCTGATTGTATGCACTATGCATGTATATGTCTGATTTTGTTCTCTCCATTTTATATACATAAAATAATAATATTTTTTTTTTGTTCAAGAATTTTCACGTACACAGAGTCACAGACACAAGCAAAATAAGTAAACAAAATACGAGACGAGACAACGAGACAAACACGAAGTAAATAAAATATCGTAATATTTGTAATCGTAATGAAAATTTTACTTTTTATTTATATTTTATATCAATGAGCATGAGGGAGATCGATAGAATGAGTTTTTGTATATTTGATTGAATCATTTCATTAATGTTTTTCGTTTTTTACATCTAGTTTGTGTTTGTCCATTATTGAATGCGGTAAAATATACGTGTGTACATGTGTTTTTTTTAAATAGTAAAGAAACTTTTATTATTGTTTGTTACACGCACAAAAGATATGAAAAATCGGAAAATTATTCTACCAATGTGATTTGTGTCTTAATTTAAAAAAATGTCGAAGTGAGAACTTAGTGAAATTGAGTAAAAATAATTAAACAAATATATTTACATCTATTTATATATACATATATAAATAAATATATATATATATATATATATATATATATATATATATATATATATATATATATATATATATATATATATATATATATATATTTATATATATAAATATATTTATATTTTTATATATATATACAATTTTATTATTAGTTAATTTAATTTTGGAAATTATTTTTAACAAACAAATGCATAATAATATCCTTTGTCGCCGCATAATTTGTTATATTTTACGTATGTAGTTGTTTTACGTTCGTGCAGAAAATAGTTTCGTCCATGTTTTCGGCTTTCTTCGTCAAAATAAATTACAAATAGGAGAATGTTGTGACTTGTGTTGTGAGACAACATCTAACATTTGTTCTTTTATTTTTTATACAAAGATACATTTTCTGAATAATAGGAAAATTACAATAACAAAAAAATGGGTTCTTCAAGGACACTCCTTAATTTTTTTAACGTTTTTAAATTTTCATTTATTTTAATGTTATAATTTATAATTTAAATATACATTATATGAGCCATGCTTACCGGTTAATGCTTACTAAAAGCTTAATGTTTTAAAGATAGAATTTAAATAAATTCGGTTAAGAAAGTTGTATTTGTATACAAATTGTGCATTTCAAATGGTACTATAACCAAAACAGTTTAGCTAACTAAATAGCTCCTTTTATTTTAGAATTGTATTTATAAATAAAAAAATTTAAATTACATAATTATGGTTTGATTTTTATGGTTTGATCGTTGCAAACATTCTTTTTACCAGAAATTACGTTATAAAAATACAAAACAATAATATAAAAAGTACTATTTAGTTCTACATCAGCAGGTTGTATAATAAATTAATCCGGTTCCTCAAATTAAAACAAATAATAAAAATGTATAATAAATAAATTTGTTTAAAGTTTTTGTTGTAATAAGATAAGAAACCAGAATTTAAGAAAAATGTTGTTTTTGTTATAGCTTGTGTGGTTATTTTAGTTCGATTATTGAAGAACTCAAAAATGTGCTCGTTCGATTTAATTATGTTCCATTTACACAACATAAAATTATTAAAATAACAAAAACATCTGTATAATGCTTAATTATACGAGGTACATAGATATATAATAAAATCGTGAAAAATAATTAAAAAGTGAAAAGACACAAAAAAAAAAATAGATTAGAAATATTGTAATATAGTTTAAAAAGTGAAAACAAAATGATGAAACGTCGTTGGTCTAATAATGGTGGGTTTGCATTGCGTATTCTCGAGGAAAGCTCATCAGAGGTAACATCATCATCAACTGGCCTAGTAATGCCACCGAATATAGCAATGTCTCCTACATCACTAGGTTCGCCAGAATATGGTGAACTTGAATTGTGGACATATGAAGAAACACCATTTAATGGTCACGGTGGTATTATAAGTAATGGGAATAATGGTGTTGCCAGTGGTTGCAATCCACCTCAAATTACAGTTTTACCGTCACTGGCTGGTAATATAAACCATACACCAAGAAGCGAATCAGTCAATTCTATTTCATCAGGTAAAATTTATTTGCTAAATATGTTTATTAGTTATAAACAAGTACTTATCAGAATATTGATAAAATCAAATTAATTTTATTTAGTCGTGCAACTTCTAAATAATCATAAGTGCATTTTATATTTTTATTCAAAGAACTCATTTCCGATAAATATAATTACTAGCATAATTTAATGAAATTAGTTAAATTGCAATTTGTCTATTTCGTATGTTTATTAAAGTACATGTGTTTAATTACTTTCTTGCTGAGGTAATGAAAAATAAATGTAGTTAAGGCTGTGATATTCAATAAAATAAATTAGGTAATTTTTTTGTTTTAAAATACTAACTAGCTACATATTTTTTAAATTATTTAATTTTAAGTATGACGCATATATTGATTGAATTACATTTTTAAAATTATGTTTTCTTAATTAAATATTTATTAAATCAATTCGTATTAGTGTTTTTTTAAAATACGTATGTACTACCAATTCATTGAATCATTTTGCGAATTTAAAATTATACAACATTGACCTCATATTATTGACATAAACAAAATATTCCACCTAAATTACGGAATTAGTTAGTCAGTTTAGATATTCACATACACAATATATTTTTAAACGAAAAGAAAGTATTTTTTTTCAAATACTATATTGTAATACCTAAAATCTAGGCCAACACTTAAAAATTATGAAATAAAAACGTACAAATAAAAATTCAAACACATGTTATATATGTACATACATGCATACCTATTTATTAAACTAATACACACGCACAAAAGTTAAATTTAATTTTACAAAAAATGAAAAAATTAATAAATCCATTCAAAAATTTGGGGAAAAAATTAACTTGATGTCGACACGAATTCTCATTCCATTTCGCGATACTCCATTTTATAGTACATATTCAAAATTTAAAATCGAATTCAATAATAATACGAAAAAATTAAGCATGACACAATTGTATTGCATTCTAAACCAAGTGTTTTCGTATGAAGTATTTATACACACATGTATATTTTTAGCGTAATTTTCAATTAAGTCCAAGGCCGCAATCAGATGATGATATTATAATTATCTTGGTATAATAGCTAAAAATACACTCATACATACTTAATACCGTGTTCGTTGTGTGATAAATTTTAATATACATATACTAAAATTAGAGCATATTTGATAATTGCATTTTATAGTTTTGTGCGGTTGTATTATCGATTTTACACATAAATATTGTAGACACTAATTAAACAACAGTAAAACATTTGCATGATGGATACAAAAAGATAACACATTTTGTTTTTTTTTTAATGCGTGGTACTTGACCCCAAAACACTTATTCGTGTATATGTAAGATGATAACACGGTCGACAAACAATAAACTAGTATAGGTACTCGTAAATATTTTCTAGATGTATAAAAAAAATGGTTTCTTATGTATGCATAATACATAAGAAAAGAAAGGAAAATATGTATATAATACTGATACTTTCACTAATAAGTTATAATATAAATATTGTGCTATTGTTCATGTGCATATATTTAAAGGGTGTCACAGGGAGAAAAGTACCAACCCCACGAATACTCTCGCATATTAATTTTAGTATATTTATTTTGGATTTAGTAACTTGTTATGCTGCTAAAACCTTGAACTAAATGATACTGAAAAAATACAAGCAAACTGTCAAACAACAGACGTGCATTCTGCAAGCTATCCAATTTTAAAGCGTTTATCACTTTTGTTATTTTATATTTCAAGTTTAGTGTTTGTATTATTATCTGCCTTTATTTAGATCGCTGATATTTTATATCATGATAGACATTTTTTTATTGTAAGTGTAAGCTACAATTTTGACATTTTTAAACTAAAAATTATCAGGTTGATATTGCGATTCAATTTATCAGTCAAGGTATAGATTTAAACATTTTATAACGTTTAATTTTGTCATATTGAATTTGGATCAATTGGAGAGCAAACATTTCTATATATTTTTCATAAGTAATCAAAAACATAAGTAATTTTCTAATAGATAAAATCAAATTACTAAATTTATAATATCAGTAAATTTAGAAAGGATATAAGTAGTTAGTAATTAAAAACAAAATGCATACAAAAATGAAAATAAATAAATTATAACGGTTTTATGTTTTATCGGTTCTAAACCAAATGATTCGATATTTCCCGCATTTTATGTAAATGTCTATCGCATAAACTACTCACTTACTTCGAACTTTTTCTCGCTCAACAGTATTTTAATGGTAATATTTTAATACAAATCTTATGAAATAAACAGCTTTATAGTGATGTTCTTTGATGTTTTGCTAATTCGAAGCTTGGTAAGTTTTTTATTCGTGTCCGATACCTATTCCGAACTCGCTATCGATCATACGTGAATATATGATTAGTAAATGTATCTATTGTTCGCAATGTCGCATTATTGTTCACAATAATTGGCAGTTCAGTGATTTGTTTATGTTTTTTATTTATGCTGCGTGGCTTTATATATAGCGCTTACCAAAATTAATTTAATAATAAATTTAAAGTCTTGACCCAAAATTTAATTTAAATAGTAAAATGATTTATTTGTTATTTAAAATGATAGTTCTTCTGTATTTATTTAAAAAAAATAATTCCATTATTACATTTCAAAACAATAAAAAAGAAAATTTCAAAATTATTTGTGCATGGGAAGAAAAAATTCCCTCCCATCGGTAAACGCGAATTTGTTTAAATGTTTTATCAAACCTCTTGCAAGTGTTCTTAGTGATTTAGGCCATAATTTTCTATTAAAAGTATTTACAAGTGTTTAGTCGATATTGTCTATAAATTGGTAAAACTGGGGAATAGTCTTTGAAGGTTACAGCCTTAAGTTTAGGCTACTCTGCCGGAATGTTTATAAAAGAGTTAGCATAGATGTACAATTGCCATTGACATTTGATTGCTTATTAAAAAATCCAAAATTAAGAGTAGACGCCGTATTGAATAAGTCTATTCCAATTGATTTTGCTAACTTATTTTGAAACAAATAACAAAATATTATATTAAATATATAATATAATATAATAATTAGAAATAATATTATATATAATATAATATTATTTCTAAAATTATTGCATGCCCGCAGACTTATTTGAATAAGTCGGACGAATCAAATAAGTTGGTGTTTGGAAAATACCCTAAGAATAGTTTTTCTTAAAATGACTGAAACCAGAAATCTCAGAGTGTAGCAATTTTACTCTTTCTCTTTCAACTATCAATTCGTTTATGGATTTATTGATTTAGTCGTTATTTTTAAATTCTTTTAAATTTTCTTTTAAAAAAGGTCCCTTAATAGCTGACATTATATTTTAAGAACTAACATAATCTCATAAAGGCATGTTTGTCTCCATTGTCTCGAGCATAATAAATTTAGTTAATCTCAATGCTAACAAAAAATTAAGTTGGTATTTATTTTAGTTTAATTTAATCAAATTTAAAGCACTATAGCTTTACTTTTGTAAAATTTCTATTTATGCACATATTATATTAACTAACCCTACAATGTATTTTAGGTAGTTTTAACTAAGGCACACAGTTAATATATATTTCATTAAGATTTAACAATTAATTAAGACATAATTTAAAAATTAAATGAAAATAATTTCTAACATACATTTTAGCAACACAAGAAATAAACTCAAAATGGATCAGAAATGGCTTATCAAAGCATAAATGTTCAATTTTTAATTAGAACAAAACAAATAAAAAATTCTTTTGTGAAAATGAATGTTTTCTCAATCAATACACTTTTGATGGTTTTTATTTTTATTTATCATATTACTGCCTGCAATACTTAGTCAAATTAACCGAAGAAATTGTACCTTTAGCTAAATACACTGTTAACACTGATAACTTCCCGTAATTGTATCATTAAAAAAATTGTCTAATGCATATTTTGAATATCTAAAATAGTTGTATTATTACTGATTACTTGCATTATTTGTCCTCCATTGGAAAGAATACATACAATGTTCATACAATGTTGTAGTTTCGTTTGAATGTCCATCATGGTCCTCAATAGAGATAAATTTAGGACTATACGATCTTGCGATCTTATAGAGGCCATTGTAGTGGACCGTTTCTTTCAATTCATCGATTGTGCAATTTCTTATTTAAGAAATATGGAACTCGTCTGACAAAGATATGAAGCACTTGCCTATCTATGCAGATTTTAGAAGTTGGTCATAAAATATTTGGCACAAACATCATTCCCTTTCAACTTCTTACACAAGATAAATATTAGTAACTTTGAAACTGTAACAGATCATAATAAATTAAAATAAAAATAAAATCCATCATGTTCATAAGTGTATATATTGAAAAAAATCGTTTTCCAAAAAATGTAAATTTATAATTTTTTTAAAAATTAAAACGTTAATAAACTTTAACATGAAAACGCAACAATTAATAAAGATAAAACTCAAAAAAAGTGTTATCGTAAAAGTATAGTTGAAGGTCTTCAAAAAACTTACAATATCTCAAAATCTGCATAAGCTGCGAAATTGCGACTTTCTAATGTTTTATAGCTAATATCATAATAAAAAAGCACTTAAACGACTGTAAACTTATTTTTGTGACATTTTTTCGTTATTTTTACATTCCCGTCCTTAATTTTAATTTGCTCGGTCAAAATAAGTATTTTTTAAACCTATATTTGATAAAACAGTTTACTTCTACACGATAGGGATAAAAGCGGAAATTGTTTAATGGTAAAATAGTGATATTTTGAATTGACGATTTGTATGTAACGGTGGCGAATTTCAAAAACCGAAGTACATTTTTTTTTGCTTCAAGTTTTATCCCCTATCACGTCCTTCAATATATTACATTCAGTGTCGAACACCCTATATACCTAATATATTTTTGTGAATTGGCGTTAATTACTAGTTACATAATATTTACATTATGGTCCTTTACAACATATTTTATTTTATTTCGCAGTAAAATACATTAAATCTCAAAACTATTCTCTAAAACAAGACGCAATCGGTAATGAATATTCTTTAACAGATATTTTATAGGAACATTTTTATTTATTTTGCAATATTATACTAGTCCCTTAATTTTTGAGAATATCCGTACGTGTAAATCGCGCATTTCGGTGATAATTTTGTTAATTTACACAGTAAATTTTCTAAATTTTAGTCAGTAGAACATCGCCCTAGGATCCAGTTGTATGGTGGTGATTGCAGTGTTCCCCTAAAAAGCGAAAGTTCACAAACTTTCGAATTAATTAATTTTTTTAATCTCTTTCATATATGTAATTATAAAAAAACTGTTTATTCTATTATAATATTTCAAATAAAATCATAACCAAATTGTATTTCGCAAATAAAATTTATAATATTTGTAATACAATACTTCAATTAACAATGAAAGCAAAAATAAATAAACTTTCTTTAAAATCATATGACGTATTATGTATGTTACGAATAAGAAGCAGAACTCTTCTTTATTAATAATTTTATTTTTTCAGTTAAACGTCATGGTTAGTTATTCTGAGGGCATTGGTTACAATAATAAACAATTTAATGTTTATATATATATATATATATATATATATATATATATATATATATATAATATATATATATATATATATATATATATATATATATATATATATATATTATATATATATATATATATATATATATATATATATATATATATATATATATATATATATATAAATATATATATATATATATATATATATATATATATATATAATATATATATATATATATATATATATATATATATATATATATATATATATATAATATATATATATATATATATATATATATATATATATATATAAATATACATAAATATATATATATATATATATATATATATATATATATATATATATATATATATATATATATATATATATATATATATATATATATATATATATATATATGTAAAGTTTTGTATGGTTATATTTAAAGTGTAGAGTAGAACGAATTACAATTGGACAGACATACAATAAACCAACCACGATATTATATATATGTATGTGTAAGGAATCCATTTTACATTAAATGTTGTTGTTAATACATACAGGCATTAATATTCAACGATGCATGATGATAAATAAAATAGGAAAATAGACATTTTAAAACTATCGATTTGTATAGTGTTGTTTGTAAATTGTAATATGTACATACATTTATATATAGTATTTAATATATATATATATATTTATATATATATATATATATATATATATATATATATATATATATATATATATATATATATATATATATATATATATCAATTTTAGTAATAATGGTAATAGTTTATTTTTATTAAACTTTAATTATAAATTGTCTAAACCTTAATCTAAAAATTATATATGTACCTAGGAAACAATGCTTCCAAATATTGCCTTATTTCCATTCTAACTACATTCATCAATCTAATAAAAACTTGGTTGACTAACTTCTATAAAATTATACAAGTACAATAATACAAATGAAACAACTTTGCTTTCTGCTCTCTAGAGCGAATCGTCCAAAATCAAGGTCATTTTTATAATTTAGCTTGGGATACGTATATGTATTCATATTGTTTAAAATGTTTACAATTTGACAAGAAAAATTCAAGTCGATGACATTCTGGTGCGTATTCCACTCTTCAAATTTTGTGTATTAAGAATTTACATTTCGTTGTGACACCATTAATTTGGTTTATGATAATGATAATTGTAATATTCCGTATTTGTCAGTACTTAAGAAATAGAAACAAACATAAAATGAATTTACAATTACAATCAAATCTTGACAATCAAATTTACATAATTTGTCATCTATGTTGCACTGGGAACTGCTCGTGGTTTCCTCAAATGATTTAAATATTTATACAAAATTCAAATAAATATAGATTAACATTTTGTAAACGGAACTATAGAACCGAAATACGTGTAAAAAATCGTTAGTTTGACAGTCCACCGCATAACGAAGATTATTAAATCTTAAAATACTATTTGAATACTTCCGTTAATTAAATTATTCAAACTATTAAAAATAGTCATTATTAGTAATATATAATTATTATATAGTTCAATCAATAGTTTTCTGAACTAAATAAAAATAACCTTTCAGATGCCAATAGACCCGAACAATCTTGAACTTGTGTGCAAGTGTTCTAGACCTTAGGTGAAGATGTTTTGATCATTTAATTGTTTATATTAAAACGATATTTTTAAATGTGTACTTATTATTGAACAAGAATTCCGTTACAGGTTTTCACACACATGCACATGTTTTCTAATTAACCAATTAGAAATATATTTTACATTTTTGTTTTGTATTTTACGTGTCCAAGGAGATTTTATTTCTTCTGTATTAATATCAATTTTATTTTTTTATGTGTCATTATAAATGGAATAGTATTATGAGGTCGTTAAACTTTTCCTCGCTCTCATGATTTTTGTTGTTAGGTTTTTTTTGATAGTGTGGTTTGTTTATATAACATCAACGTAGTTCGAATAAAATCTAGCGTGATTCTAAAAGTTTTATCAGGAAATTATTTGCTATTTCTGAGTTCCTACTATAGCATCCACCTGAATGAGATATGTGTATATAGAAAAAAATATGTATGTGTATGTCTTTTATAATACCTCTCACTCGCTTATAATAAATACATACATATAAAACTTAATAATATATTTCTATAATCTTCAAGGTCAACGAACCTCAAGGTTTCCTAATTTATTTTATTGTGTTTCTATTTTAACAAAATCTTTTGTTCAATGTTGTTGAATGGGGGAAATTATTTGTTGTTTCATTCTTTATAGAACACTGGTTTTGGATCCAAGTATAAGGTTGCGAGAATTATTACAAGAAAATAATATATGTATTGTAATTATGCAGAGTTTTTTATATTCCTTTGGTTAAAAATGGAATGAGCTGTCAAAATTAAATACAAATATGTATATTGATCTTTTATTTAAGCAATTGCTGAAGTGGTTTCAGCTGCGACGCTAAAATCGTTTTGGAGGTAAATTCTAATTTCAGACGAAATGTAGAATTTGGTGAGAAGTGGCCGGTGCCCTTATTCAATTTATTGGACAAGGTTAAACACCATAAAATCCAAAATAATCGCCAACTGTAATTAATGTACTCGTCACCTAAGTAATTTTAATTAGCTATAATTTTGGGGCTAACATAATAACATAAATAATATGATTAACTCCAAAAAACATTCGTACTCGCTTATATGCCCGGGAATTAAATTTAAGCCCGGAACGTACAGTCACTGCGAAAACTTTAAATTTATTACAAATTTTAATTTCCGGCTTAAAAAGTTTTGATCTCAAATAAACTGGATAGCCAGAATGTAAAAACGATGTGTCCAAAAGTTATTCTTGGGTATGTATATACGGGAAATTTAGTCTTTAGTTAACCAATCCAAAGTTAAAAACTTTTTTCAACAATTTAGATAATCTAATTGGAGTACGCTGTCAGAGTCAATTTTATTGACTATAAATCTATATTGCTAGAGCTGCCATAAATCATAACAGCTCATACGACGAAAACATAGGTATATATAGGTGACAATATAGCAATGGATAATATGGATAGGATTGTATGTGTACTTAGAATTGCACACGGCTCTATTGTTCTTAGCCATTTTGTCTTATAAAATATCTACTAAAAATGCGATATATGTATAAATAAAAAAATATGTACATATATATACATGTATATATATATATATATATATATATATATATATATATATATATATATATATACATATATATATATATATATATATATATATATATATATATATATATATATATATATATATATATATATATATATTCGACATTTTGAATATAGAGTCATTGTTAAAAAATTTAGTAAATTTGATCTTGACCTAGTTATGAATTTAAATAGAAATTAATAGATAACTAAGTCGCTATATCTGCTGATTCATAATTAGATATAAGAAACACAAAGGTAATGTGATGACAATAATATGTTAGTAGCATTACTGTTTAATGGGACATCTTTTGGAATAACAAGAATATTCTTCGAAAATTCGATATGTATGTATGTGTTTCAAATTAATTTCATCGCGTTATATAGAATTAAATTAACTTAAATTATTTCAATAGTTCTACCATATGATTAACAGATGGCAGTATAATTTAGAACATCGAGCGTCCAAATTCGTTTCTTATCGAACTGTCAAATACCACCCAGAACAGAGTAAATTTGTAATATAAAACAATTATTATCATGTTAATTTTGCTATTAAAAGTAAATATGCTTAAGCAATACAATTGAAACTACAAACTATATTTATGTTTCTACTAAGACATTCAATTTTAAAGGAGATTCTCTAGAATTTTGTTTTATATATAATTCGTGATTCATTGAAGTGAGTTTAAGTTTTGCTTTGTATAAACGGTTGCCAGCAGTCCCGATTTAGTCAGGAAAATTACGTCTAAATCGCTGACTTCTAATTTGTTGATTATCGTATCAACGATTCATAGGTGACACTAGTTTTAATATTACAAGCTGTACCTGACTATTCATGATTCTAAATTGTTGACCTTTCAAACTTCAGTTGGTTTAAAAATATTTTTTTTATAGCATCTATACTAACACATAAATATTATCGTTTTAACAAATTTATTTTAATTTTTATATTAAATTAATATTTGTGAAGTTTTAAAACTTCTTAAATACAAATCTGTAAAATTTTATTTGTATTTATATGTACGTATACAAATATTGGCAACTAAAACGAAAAGCAACATTACGAGCAGGCCAAATTAAAAAATCTGGTGGTTAATAGAATAACTAATAAATAATTTAGAAAAGTCGGCGATTAAAATTTTCGGTATGCATGATTCAATGTCCCGATTTGTAAAATTACTTTCCCAATTTAAAATAATTATTGATTATTTTGTACTGTGTCTTAATCGACTAAAATAACTAGACTAAACATAACTTGAATTATCATATACTGGCTGTATCCAATGCACTAGCTGAAAAGTTTATTCACGATGTTCTTAAACACTGCTAGAGAGTTTTGTTGTAGTACAATATATGCAGGTATTATATTAACTAACTCTTTTTACATTAGTTGATTGCCTTAGTTAGTTACGTACGCGTGGTATTACTTTAAGTTTTTTCATGGGCGCAGATGGTTACATCTTTATTTTTCAAACGATAGGTACTATTGTATTCTCCTAAAAAACTCAACATTAATGGTTCAATATTTCTCTAAGAAACACATTTATACCAAATTACTGGACTTCTATCCTCATATAAAGGAGAAACAAAAAAAAATCAGAATCTTTTGTGGCAACGCTGAACAGTAAACTTTGGAAATCCCAAAACTTTTTTACCAAAATTGATAAAACTATTATATGTCCGTGTAGCACATATTTTTCAATGAACAAAATAATTTGCCGTATTGAAAGGTATGTTTAACTATGGTTACAGAGAGATGGTTGAAACTATTTGGGCATATTTTTTAATGTTTTTTTTTTCAGATATAGAAAAATGTACATTGGAAAAATAGACATGTTTTTCAAGATGATGAAGAGGCTAATGATTCTGGTCATCGGGAAAACGGATCGTGTGGTCTGGTGCATTGTCTTAATGAAACAAAACTTCTTCGCCAAATACGGAGATTTTTTGTTGATTTCATCATTTAAACACTGCAATAAGTTCGCATAATACTAGCCGTTGTTTGGTTTTTCTTTCTGGACATATCAACGAAAATTATTCCACGCGCATCCCAAATTTTTTTTACTTCAGTTGGAACAGCGTCCGCCTCTTTTAGAGCCGATTCTCTTCTTTCGGTCTATTGTTTTGACTGTTCCTTCGTCTCAGGTACGAAATTATAAACCCATGATTCATCGACACAAAAACTCATCTTTATTGCTGTAAAACTTCCCAAACACCCGATTGAAACATCCTCACGACGTTGTTGTGTTCTATTGTGAGTAATCGCACTCTTCTTGCGCATAGTTTGATGTCCTAATTATCAACCAATATGCAATATACATACATCACTTTTTGGAATGTCTAGCATGTCTGCTAGCTCGCACACTTTCAATCGACGGTTTCCAATACTTCTAATGAAATAATAATGTATCACCATGAATTGAATAATAATGTATCACCAAAATATCATTTATATAATTAAAAAAAGAAGATGTCAACTTACTTGTTTAATAAAAAAAATGTTGAATGATTTAGTCTACTCGAACAATTTGCACGAAAGTGCTGCCTCTTGCGGAAAAGTAATAGATCTAATTTTAGAACAAATTCAGACGCAATTTTAAGAAAATGTGATACGAATTCAATAGTTTTTTCTAGTCCCACATGACTTAACGAATCATGAGAGTTCCTAATTATCTGATTCTCTTATATTTCCGGAACATAAAATCTAACTTTAGACTTCGAAACTTTTCTATATATTAATCCATTTCGAAGTTCACATATAGGAGGGCTTTCGTTGGTTTCTAATTCTAATCGTAAATCTTCAAGTTTTTTTATATTTTTTCGATTTGGCCTAATTCCTAGATGATTGACACTATAGCCCAAAAAATATATTTCACTTGTCAACACGTGACACTTAACCTAGCCTTAACTCAAGCAGGTTTTTGGAAAGTAGGGTCAAGAACTTTCTCTATGATTCTAAAATGTTCTTTACTCATTTCGGTCGCAATCATTAAGTCGTCAATATAAACTATTATCTCATTTGTGGAAATTAAATTCTGAAATAAAATCATAATCAGCGTTGCCATATCAACAGTTTTTCCTGTAAATCACAGTTTTTCGTTATGATGTACAGTTTTCCAGTTTTTTGGTAAAATTCCAGTTTTTTGTAAATGGTATCAGATGGAATATAAACTCCTTTTTAACTGCTCAAGCGATTGTTTTTAAACCATTTTAGAAAATTAATTAATTCAGTGTAGGAATGGAGTGTAATATTTGTTGAGCACTTTTCATTCAAGGCTGGGTTACAACCTTTTTTAGCTACACTTTTAAAAAATGGCTTTCCGAATTTTGCCCTCGTTTGTTGAGGGGTATTCGTTCATTTATTCAAAATAATCGAAAAAGAGTGGATTATTAAAGTTCGCGTATTTTTAGCAATTCTGAAATATAAACCACGTAGAAACCTTTATTCGTAAAAGCAACGGTTACCCAACTTTTGATTCGAATAATTAATGCTCAAATTAATTTTCACACAGAAATATTGAAGAAGCTACATTAATCGTAAAAAACTATCGAAACTTTAAATAACAATTCGTGGTGTTTTTAAATTTTTTAAAATATATTGTAGGCCAAATTATTTAAGTTAATAAATTAAACCAAATATTTCAAAGCTTGGAGCCCCAAGTCCATTTTATGCAAAAAGAAATACCTCGTTTATGTTTCAATATTTTTGACTGCTTTATTATTGAAAAGGAGTTTGTTCCAATTGAAAAATTTAGAACAATTGATAATCAGTTTAAGGACAGCTAAGTAGCATTGATTTAGGAACAGAAGTTTCAGCATCACTCTATTTAGGTAAATATTTGGGATATTTGGAAAAGTAACCTTTAATTTTTTAATTTTTGTCAGTTTTTCTGTTTAATTTCATCTATAGACCGGTTTTATACTCCAAATTCAGAATTTTTTTCCTGAATTAAGAAGTTTTCGGTAAAAATTGCGTGGCAACACTGGTCGTAATAAATTTTTGAAACACTGCAGGCCCGTTTTTTAGCCCAAATGGCATTTTTACGTATTCGAACTGTCTTATAGGGGTCACGAAGCTTGTACTAAGAATCACTCTTTCTGCTAATACCTTTCTCTAACAACTCATTTATCATGTCAGAAGGTATCTCACGCTCTACAAATGATAACCGACGTGAAACACTATAAAAATACTGATTCGAAGAAAGCTAGATCTTCATCCCAAATTCTGTCTCTGGCTCCGGAGGTTCAACACTTTCGAAATAAATCTTGGTAAACAAATCCAAGATTCGCAACTTTGTATGGTAATCTACACAAGACCCAAAAGGTATCATCTTGGAACGACCAATCCCTTCATCATGAACAGATATATTTAGAATTTCTTTAACAAAACTATCGACTACATAACCTTCAAACGACCTATCGTAACTGAACCTCCAAGCGACCTATCGTAACCTTGGTATCACACAAATTTAAAAAATCATGACCTACTATTATGTCATAAGATCTGGGACTAGTTATACAACAATAAACTTATTTGACCAAGGACATTTAGGCTAATAAAGTTTTAAATTAATAAAAATACTTTTTGGTATTGTTGTTGCTCCGTCACTGCCTGTTGTATTATCAACCTTGGAATCGGTTTCTTCTGAAACAAATGCACACCTGCATCTGCATCCTTTGGTTTTGATTTACTACCACCGTAGATATTTGGATCACGATTATATATTTACCTAGTTGATATTTTATTCTTATATCGACGAATATTTATGATGACTTGATCTGTAAGACATATTTGATTTCGGTTTACTACTAGAAGCACTCCTTTGCTTTTCCGAAATATTTCGATGCGCATAATTCATATCGATTCGAGTAACTGTGCATTTTCACTTGCGACTGCAGCTGTATATTATCCATATCTTCAATGATTCAAGAGATTGATTCATCTTCTTCTAAATTCAAATGATTGGCTAAAATAAATTTTTCTTGGTAATATTGGTAAAATTCTTCTGACGCCCATCATTTCCTTTGCTCATCTCTCTGTCGTTGTTCTAACGTGTGTCGTACATTATTCGCATTTCTTTCAAAATATCTTCCATGTCATACGTGACATACTCGGATTTAGAGTGAAACCAATCAGCTCTTCCACTTAATTTCTTGATCACTTCGATTTTAAATTCGTCTGGATTTGGCTTGTACGTTTTTAATATTACTTGTACTTTGTAAGCAAATGGTTGAAAGTTGTCACTTTTTCCACTAAATGTTGATAGGAGCTGGTTGTCATATCTCGAGCAATTGCTTTTGCGCCGTCAATACCCCAGAATCATGTGATTGTAAAACCGTAATTTTATTTGACGTTAATTTTTGTTCGGGCTTATTAGACATATCCATATTTTCGAAAAGTCTTTGTTGCAATTGCCACTTAATGCCATCAAATCTAAGATCTTTTTGCTTTAGTTCTTATACCAATTCATCTACATTGAATTGTAAAATTTTATTTAATGTTGCCATTTTTTGTCCACAAATTCGAAAACACACAGTTCGAATTTTTCTTTTACAATTTCCTATAACACGAGGAAAATTATAAATCACTGTTTTATTCTTCTTTATTTCACAACACATGTGTATCTCACGAAGTATTCTACAACAATGGGACATCCAAAATGAAGTTATTTCTATTTTCATTCACCAGATGTCAATGATATGTCAATGATATAAAAATTTGACATGATCGAATTACATCACACAATGGTAAATATGGTTTACAATGGTTGTATGGTAAATTAAAATGAACTATTAGAATATATACATTTTAAATTATAAACAAGCTTAGTATATTCGAAATGTAATAAGCATATTTTAAATTTTAATACTAATCAGACAAAACAAACAAAAGTTATCATTTTCAGTAGTCATTTCGATTTTAAACATAATAAATTACATATTTGCAGAGTTAATACCAAAAGAAATGATGATAACTTGTTGTCTGTTGGATAGTAAAAATAAGTATACTTGTGTGCCAGCTAAAAACTTGCATGTTTTATTCATAATCTATCGTTATAGTTTTTTTTTTAACGTACAGTAACATTTGTAAGATTAACACAAATCATAAATTTAAAATGATTTTGATTAAAACAAATATTTGTTTATCCATTTAAAAAACCAATTACATCATGGATTTCTTGGTTACCATTTCTGTTTTTACTGACACAACTTAAAAATATTTTGAAATATTTTATTTTTTATTAAAATAATTTTATTATTTCGCCATACATTTTGATACAAAACACAACAATCTATCCTTGAGATATGCTGCTGCCGCCAAAAACAGCTGCAAACACTTGAAATAAGTATGCTCCATCGCTTCTTGTTCTTTTTTTTTTTTTACTTCTCCACTGAACATAAATTAATAAAGGTATGTACCACGCTTGTTTAATGGCATAAATATAAACTTTATCTTGTTCATTAAATTATATAAACAACAGAGACATCTGTTTTAAAAATACTTAAACAATTTTATATTTACATTCAAATAAACATAAATTCCGTTAATTTACAATAGTCTTGCAAATGATTTAGGATTACTTATATTTGTTTATAAGTACATTTATGTACAACTACATATATGTATTTAAAGTACTTTACAAATCAAGCTAAGTTTTAGCAAAGATCACTTTATGTTTGAGCTTTTAAATCGAATCTAAATAAATTAAATAGTATAGTGTAATTCAAACTAAGTAAATTAGATAGTTCTATAATTAGTTGAATTAAGCGTTATGATAACGTTGATGATCGTTCCTCTCCATAAAACGTAATGGACTTTGGCACTTTTGGTGTTAAACTTTTTCATAGCCTGCCATCAAATAACGCATAATAATATTGGTAATCGGAGCATCTGGAATACCATGTAGCATTTTTATTAACCCAACGTCTCCACCTGATATAAATCATACCATTACCATTAACATACCATAAGACTGAATTATTAAAGATGGCGTCTCGTGTGGTCAATGTACGATAAATCTGACATTTAGAAATCATTCGTGAAAATGAGTATTTATGGAGTATATAACCTCGATATATTCAATAGATACTGATTGTTTTTATAGAAATTTAATAATTTTAATATATTTTTGCTTTTTATTTTTAAATTGGGTTTAAAATATCACGCATAACACAAAGTTTCAACGTAAAATCATAATGACGCCATTTTAAAAATAACGAAATGTCATAATTTTGTATACCATAAGTCTACCATCAAGTTATACCATCATGGTATAACTTGCTGGTAGACTTATGGCAATGTTATGTTAATTGCGAGTCTCCACTAGCAAACTGTTATAATATTAATGGTATAACTTGATGGTAATGGCAGGTGGAGAGCCTTTATTTGATTTACCTGTTTTTGATTAGACAAAATATTGACATAGCAATTTGAACATTCAATTTTAATATTTTAATTCAGCATCCCGAAATTGGACGACTTAACCGAAGAAAATGAAATCGATCGGCTTTTTTCTGATAAGCCGCTAATTTTTATTCACACGTCATTTTGAAGTAAGCTTACAGAATAAAACACGTCATAATAATCTGTATATGAATCTTATAATTTATGTATTTTAATTACGTGTATGACGTGTGGCATATGCCGTGTATTCAATTTTGTGTTATAATTAAAAATAAAAGTAATTTTTTAAATGAAAATGGATTTTAATTCGATTTTTAAATTGTTTTAAAATAAAAATTCAGAGTTCTCTGGTGTGATTTTTTTTAAATGTGTTTCTCTGTTTTGTTTGGCTACTTTTTTCTTTTAAGCACTAGTCACTGGTGAAAACCGCTCTTTATGGTTAGGAAATAAATACAAATTATTACTTTTATCAAAATCTTTAAGCGCTAGTTTATATGCTAAATACTATCTAATTTTATGGAATGATTGAAGTAACTAAATTAAATAAACCCTGTACTGACAAATTACAAAGTTGGTGCCATCCTAAAAATGGTAGAAATTTAGAAAAAGTATTGATTTATGACATACTATTTCAGCAAGACACACCGAATACCGAATAAAGGACTAATTAATTTCGGTGTTTCTTCCCCGTCAATATTTTGCTAAAATCGATGCAAAGTGTAAAGCTACATTATTTTATTGTATATTTTATTCGAAATCACGCGCGGAAACACATACATCGTCTTGACCAACATGAAAACCAACATGAAAGATTCGCCGTATGATGGACAAAACAAATTCAGTACGACGTCCCGAAAGAACACGACCCATAGAACTAGGACAATCAGATTAAACATAAACTAAATTAGGACTAACCCCGTTGTCTTGATTTCAAGTTACTTGCCTTACATTATTTTGTGTAAAAACCTTTTTGCTGGTGTAATTATTAATAATTACCCAAGATATATTTACGGTTAACATTAGATTGTCTACACACCAGTTAGTTCTAGATTTCATGTCAGTTAATGACTTGTTAATCGACCGATTTGTTTGCGCTGACTTCCAAAAATCTAGGAATCTTTTAGGAAATCTAGGAATACCGAAAAATAGGATAGCTATCAAAAACCAATTACTAGTCTACGTCTTCCCCCGTAAAAAGCGCCTAGGCGTAATGAGCGAATAGAACGCGTAGTGGGCGCGCTATTCGTTTTAAACGCCTAGGCGTAGTATTTAATTGACGATTTTAAAACCATAAACATTTTAAGTACCTATAACACTATAAAATGTATTTAAAAAGGTTTAAAACATCTCATTGTAGTTCCTAATGTCTGTAGTGGTCGTATTGTCGTTGTAAACCATACTGAAATGTGGAACTTCGATAACATTAAGCAATATATTCACAGTGTAATAACGAAACGTTCACGAACAAGTTTGTTACCACAACCAGTTTTACTTATTTATACTCGTTTTCTCCACACATTACGGTAGCCAGCTTAAAATATTTTGAAAAACAACGTATTTATCGAAATCATACCGCTTAAAATGACTGGCTTACTACCAGCCTTTAGATGTCTGTATAAACAAAACATTCCAAGAAACATATAATGGCAATTATGATGAATACGTAGCGAAAGCTCTTTCAGACTCAAATAGGCAGACAGAACTGGGGGCGCTAAAGTGCTTAATACTTAATAGTGTCATAATGGGCTCGAAAAAACAACGTTGAAGCTGATAAAATAGCCAAGGTTTTTAATTCCTAAAGTTGAATTTAAAATTATTAATTTGCACAAGCCATATAAGGTTATAACGAGCGTTATAAGGTGCTCACATTATTAAATTTTTTGAAGTAAATATGGTTCTTGCTGACCATAATCTTATTGATGATAATGTTAGGATTATTTTAAAATCAGATGATTAAGAAGTGGAACATAAATCGTTATCCTCGATAGTAAATGTTGCAAAATTAATGAGCATGTGAACGTTGTTGAAAACCCATCCAAAAATGTCATTATAATAACAATCGAAATTTTTTTTTTTTTAAACAAAAACTCGATTAAAGCGCCTAGGCGTTTTATTCAAATGGGCGTTCTATTCGAAAATTTTCATCATTTTTAGAAAATTTTATATTTTGAAGACCATCCGTGGGGGGGGGGCCAGATACTTTAAGACATTAGATTATTCTGGTTGGTTTGGTTTTATAACACTTAGGGACCTTATTGACTGATTTGACTTATTAACTGAAAACTGTGTGCAACCAAAACTGCTATACTATTTTTTCGTGTACGTATCCAACCATCGAAAAAATATAAAAAATTTTAGAAGTACATATCTAGGTATCGATAAAAAATACGTTACGAAAACTAAAATTTGAATTTCATTATTTGCTTTTGTTCTAAATTTTATTTCTAATTTTTATTTTATTGTCGCTGTGGTTTATAATGAAATAAGAAACGACACACCTACTACAATAATTTTTTAAATGCGCCGCACGTTATTCTAGCAAAAATTATTATTATTTACCAATAATTTTTGCCACTAAAATCTGTGCATAATCGCTCGGCTGGTTTAATGATATTAATAAAAAAAATAATAATAAGAACTGGTATAGCAGGAGAGCCTTTTTTTATAAAGCAACAGAATATAAACTACTACAATTTATTAAAATTTAGAACTACTACAATCTTATAGTATTACAAATTACATTATCGCTCAAGATTCGATCATTAAATTGTGAATAAAGCGACCAGTTAAAATGACAGTGTAACACAAATAGTATCATTGTTGTGATCTTCCGAAGTTATGGTAAATATCTTTTGTATCAAATACTCGCCTATTGATATTTGAAGTCGGTACCTCGATCCAATCGCCATAACTTAAAATTTATTTTATTAAATATTAATTTACTAATAATTTAATATTAATTTTTAAAATTAGTAAATATTTTACTTGGTTTTGGAAAATTTCTAATGGTGTCCAAAACGCCTAATTTAATGGCGAGTGTCGCAGTAATCTTCAATAGGTTTATATACATAGAATATTCCCAACAGCAATTTACGTATGTATATGTGAACATACATATCGTACATAGGTTAGATTATTAATTGTGATTTTTTTCATCTTTCCCCTGAAATATTTAACAAAAATGGTTTTGATGGATTTTTTGATGATGATGATTATGATAATAATTTCTTTTTGTGTTCATCTTTGTATTTTTTTTTATTTTAATTTGATTGATGATATTTGTAAGAGGCATAATATATTTTCTCCAGGAAAAAAATGTAAGGTTTATATGAATATCTACAAATTTGTATGGTTTTGTGTATGTATGTTTTGTATATTTTTTGAAATGATTAATGTTTTTTCATAAGTTGGGTTAAGATCGATTTTTGTGTCATTATACAAGCCTGCTGAATATGTACACCACAATATTGATACCAATATCAAAAGGAAGGTTAACGAACTCATCAAATATATCTGAGTATTTTTTATTAATTAATAGTAAAAAAAAAAAATACAAACTACTTACATATTTGGATAAAATAAAAATACATAAATTTAGTTGTTGTATATACTTAAATGCTAGATACCGAGCGATCGACTGCAGTGATTAAAGCTACGGTGCTTAGATCATAAGTATCGGGTTCGAATTCCAAAAGGTGTCGAGCGCAAAAAAACGACCTCAATTAAGATTTCTTTGTTACAGTACAGAATCTATGAGCCGAATCATTTTAGTCCACACTAGTAAAGGAAGAACATGTCAAAAAGTAAGGAGTTCTAAAATAATAAAAACCTAGCATCCCCTAGAACTTGACATATAAGTCTAAACGCTCGGTTAAAAAAAATGTTATCATGGAATGGTTTTTGTCATAAAGATGAATCTTATTTCCGATCTCAACTAAAATTATGCTTTGTACCAAAATATTCAAACCAAATTATTATCTCTCGATTTATTCAATCATAAATTAGTCGGTAATCCAGTAATACTTTGTTCTATAGTGGTCGCATGCAATAAAAATGTCATCGATCCGATCCACCAAATTGGAGTCTAAAAATATTAGTGATCGGATAGATCTGTGGCAGTAGGTCCTAGGTTTTAATATTTTTTAAAATTGGTGTAGCATAACCAAATATTCATTACAATTCCGATAATGAGTAAAACAATTCTCTAATTTTTATGAAATATTTATAATAATAATAATAATAAAACGGCTTTTACAGACTATTAATGGCCCGTACAGATTCAACATTCTGGATCCATCGGATTCGATCCCGAGCTTATTCTTCGTATTGTTCTAGACAACCCAAAGAAGACAACTTGTTCTCTACCCCGAGGAGCCATGTCACCGACAGTAACCTCTGCGCCTCCAAAATGGCGGCTCCCTATCAGAGATCGTTGCACCATCCGCTTAGGATCGGCCCGCAGAACGTGACCGAACCAGCGTACTCGATGTCATTTTATTTCTTAAATGCGATTAGGAGTTTTCATTAAATTCCTGATATCGTGGTTAAATAAAACTCGGGAAGTGTCGTCATCGTCGCGTTTGGGGCCATATATCATGCGCATAATTCTTCTCTCAAATGTCTTTAACAATCTGTCATACTCATCCGACAGGGTCCAACTCTCACATCTATACATGACAACAGGTCCGATCAATACCTTGTACAACTTGAGCTTGTCGGCATTTGCAAGGTATTTCGAGTTTAGCAGTAGGCGTAAGGCATAGCAAGCACGGTGCCAGCGTCAATACGAGCTTTAATATCCCCTTCCACACAATTATCATGAGTAACAAGGGACCCGAAGTATCGGAAACTTGACACTCCTGGAAATTTGTGGTCACCATTACAAAAATCTATTGCGCCTTGTTCTCTAAAATCAGTGAACATATATTTTGTTTTGAAATCATTGATTTTGAGACCAACGGAAGTTGAGAATCAGTAGTTCATCAGTAGTGGATTCAGTAGTTCTCTGACACCTTTGCCATTCAATCCAGTTACAGTGCTATCTCTGTATAAACCAAAACCTGACGGTACAAGAGGTTGTCCTGAGGTGTTTGACTTTTACGAAAATTAAATTCTACTTTGACACAACATTGTGACTGCAATACTGTCATTTTACATAAACGCACATATTAGTCAGGTATCCCCAGACATCGTAGAGCAAACCATAAGCTATCACGATGGATTAAGTCATATTGGCTTGTTGGGAATCCAAGAAAATCTGATGTAAGTCACGAGATGTCTCGTAATATTTAGACAAAAGAATCATCCTCAACGAAAAAACTTGATCAATGACTGACCTATTTGGCCGAAATCGTCATTGGTAGCCACTTACAATTCCTTCCGCCAGAGGAGTGATTCTTCTCAATATTTCGGCGAATTTAAGCAGAGTTTGCTTTGCCAAACTAGTCGAATAAGGTCGTAAAAATAGTTCAACAAAGTATCCACTCTAAATATTAAGAGCTCGGAATTTATACAATCAACCCCAGGGAAACGGTTTTGTTTTAGTCTCTGCATGGCCAGTGTGAATTCCTCGTAAAATTGATAGAATTATGTTAACTATGGTTTAAAATACGTAACCCAAGCTAGTTAGTTTTATAAAAAATTAAAGTGCCTCAAATACATTGACGGCTTGAAGTATTGATAAATTAATTGCGAGAAGAGACATTTTCATCTTTTTTATGATTGTTATATTCTGCACGTCAACATGTTTCCTTGCTTTCAACGTTTATTTATGCATCGCCACTTGCGTTTCGTATTCGTTTGAGAAGATGTATTGAGTTATTTTATACGAGTATTTAATTGTACATGCATGATGATCAATATTTGGCTATGAAAATTTATCATAAATTGGTAATATTGGCTGTATGTAATATCAAAATAGTCCATTGTTGCAACCACATGTAAACTAATCCCAAATTGTCGAATCATCGTATCAACATATAATCAATATTGTTTCGTTAACGTACTCCAATAACAATAACCGTAACGTCGTGATCTCATAATTATGGCACAAATCATATTTTATCAATAATCATTGTGGCTTATTTTCGCATCTGATACACTCAGCCAGGTATTAAGTTGCACTATAAACTATTAGTTATCACTTGTAAATTTGTAAAATAATTTACGTTTTTTAACTAAATATTAATTTGGGAAAGTATTCATATCAATAATGAAATTTCGCGAATGTCATCGTTGTATAACTTATTGATTGTGATTTAAGCAAATTTTAATTAAAATTTCAAAAATATTATTATTAATAGTTTCTGCCACAAAATTTAATATTTCTACATCATACTATATGATTCTGGAACACGGTGTAATATGTATAATTCTGTGTTTTTATTCGGTTGACTTATGTAATTTCTCATTATTTAATTTCCAAAAATGCTTGTATTTATTGCGAATTGGCTTACATTTTTGTTGTACAATTTAAAAAAAAAGTTTGTTAGGAGAAATGTATGGAGACCAGGTAATTGTTGTTGATGGAATCGAAATGATTTTTTCTGAATAATACCGGTTTAATTAATTGTATGTTAATTTTATGCAATAATAATTAAACTTAAGCATTGATATTTAAAAAACTAAACCGGCTTTATTTTAAATGTATATTTTTTTTTTAAATTTCAGGTCGTGATGATTTATCGCCGTCAAGTAGTATAAATGGTTATTCTGTTGATGGTAATGAACCAAAAAGACCCAAGAAAGGTCCAACGCCACGTCAGCAAGAAGAATTATGCCTAGTGTGTGGTGATCGTGCATCAGGGTATCATTACAATGCTCTTACTTGTGAAGGTTGTAAGGGTTTTTTTAGAAGGAGTGTTACCAAGAATGCTGTATATTGTTGTAAATTTGGTCATGAATGCGAGATGGACATGTATATGCGGCGAAAATGTCAAGAATGTCGACTAAAAAAATGTTTAGCTGTTGGAATGCGACCGGAATGTGTAGTACCAGAAAATCAATGTGCAATTAAAAGGAAAGAAAAAAAGGCACAAAAAGAACGTGATAAACAGACAATTGTTCAAACTTCAATTCCCGTCAGTACAAGCGATCCTTTAAAAACAGAAATTTTACCAAAACTTATGAAGTGTGAACCACCGCCACAGGAATGTACGGTAAATGTAAGCTAGTTTAATTGCCTTGTAGAATTTTGATCTTAATTTTTCTTAATTAAATTATTCAATAGCAATTACTCCCACAAAAGCTACTAGATGAAAATCGACAAAGGAATATACCACAATTGACGGCCAATCAAATGGCTGTAATATTTAAACTGATATGGTATCAAGATGGTTATGAGCAACCTTCTGAAGAGGATCTTAAACGTATCATGATTGGTTCTCCAAATGAAGAGGAAGATCAACATGATATACATTTTCGTCACATTACGGAAATCACAATTTTAACAGTTCAATTAATTGTTGAATTTGCTAAAGGATTGCCAGCATTTACAAAAATACCTCAAGAAGATCAAATTACCCTTCTCAAGGTAAGATTAATGAATGCTATTTTTTTACACAAATATATATTATTAATAAAATTTATTTCCTACTTATGTCAAAGGCATGTTCTAGTGAAGTCATGATGTTACGAATGGCACGTCGATACGATGCTGACTCAGATTCAATATTATTTGCAAATAATCGAACATACACTCGTGATTCATACATAATGGCGGGTATGGCTGAAACAATTGAAGATTTGTTACATTTTTGTCGACAAATGTATCGAATGGCCGTTGATAATGTTGAATATGCTTTACTAACTGCCATTGTTATATTCTCTGATCGTCCAGGTTTAGAACAAGCCGATTTAGTTGAGGCTATACAAAGTTATTATATTGATACCTTAAAAGTGTATATAATGAATCGTCACGGGGGTGATCCTAAATCATCCGTGCTATTTGCAAAATTACTATCTATACTAACAGAACTACGAACATTAGGCAATCAGAACTCCGAAATGTGTTTTTCATTGAAATTAAAAAATCGAAAATTACCGAGGTTTTTGGAAGAAATTTGGGATGTAAACGATGTTCCGCCATTGGTTGCTCCATTCCAATCACAATCTCATCTTCATGGTAGTACTACATCGACTGCAACGTCGTCATTAATGCAAGAAATTGTTGTGGTGCGGAATAGTGGTAGCATTGGTGGAAATGGTCCTGGCGGAGGAGGAGAGTAAAATAATTAAGAATAAACAAATCAAAAATAGTTTAATTTTAAAATGGAAATATATATTTAAAAATACAAAACATAAAAGACTCGAAAATATTTCATTTCTAAAATAAAGAAAGCAAAAGATTTAATTTAACATTTAAATAATTATTTAGTTACATATTTTAGTTTTTTATGTTCTATAATATTTTTGACAAGGAGTAACGTGAGAGATCTTTTTATCCCTTTTATTTTTTACATATAAAAACGAAAGATGATTCCATCCAAAATTAAATTTTTCGATCATCTTATTTAGAAAATATGTACCATCATATTTTTTTAATTTGAAATTATATACAACTTCATTAATTAAAAATAAATACATGATATATAGAAAAAGGATAGTTTTTTAAAAAGGGCTCCTTATCGTTTGGCTGTGACTTGATTATTTTAAGGATATTATTATAAAAAGGAAAAAAAAAATTAAATATTATTAGAAAAAAACAAAAAAAATAAAAATTCATTCAATCAAAATGGAAAACTAAGGTTATAATTTTAAAACAAATAAAGTTATATCTAAACATTTAATTAAAACTATGTAATATTAAGTGAATTTACTTTTAATCTATATATTATTATTATTATTAAACATTAATTATATATTATCAAATAACATAAATTTTATTATTATATAAACAAAAAATTAGTAATTATATATTTAGTAGTAATAATAATAATTTATTGATAATAATTTTTTTTTTAAATAATTTAAAATAACATCAAAAATCATCGGCCATATTTGAAATCTGCCATCAAAAAATAAAAAATAAAAATTAAATTCAAATTCAAATAAAATATCAATGTTTTTAAAAAGAAGCTTCCGGTTTGATTCTAAATAAGTACTTAAATGCTGATGGCAGCTAAACTATTATTTTTATTAAAACACAATGTAAAAACGTACTGCCATCAATAATATATTTAATTAACTACATACATAGTGAAATGGCAATAGAATTTACATTTATATAAATATGTATTCCAGGCTTTCGAGTTTTTGTTTTTATTAAACTGTTTATGTAAAATAAAAATTTTATATCTAGTCGAGAAAATTACATCTCTTTTAATTATATTTTCTAATTTCATGTTTTAAAATTCCACTGCAATAAAAAAAAAATATGTTTACGATATATATTACTACAAAAAATAACGATAAATAATTTAACATAAAAAGAAGTACGAAAGTCTTTGGAACGAGGTGCCTTGAGTTTAAAATTAAAATTTAAGAAATTTCAAAAATTTAAAATTTATTAAAAAATATAAAAGAGAGAGAAGATTGGCTTTTTTGTTAACTTATGGGAAAATGTGCAACAAAAATTCAATTTTTAAAAGGCTGATGAATTATATTTTATGGTTAAAAGTTTAATTTTAATAATTTGGCATATTTAAAAATATAATATTACTTCGGTTATGTAATTCATATTAATGCTTCTCAATATAAGTAGAATATACTTACAAAAGTAGCAATAATCCATTGAAAATATTATACTCTTAGAATAAAACTCGGAACTGAAATTAACCGTCCGTTTTAATGTATATTATTTTTAAATGTTTCAATTGGTTATTTATTTATTTAATAAATTTTAGATAATTCACATATTCTCTCTCTCTCTTTCAAATTCTTATTTTCTTTCCCAATTTTTTTTTATTTGGTTTTATAAACTATGTATTTTAATTATTTTATCTCAAAAAAATATAATATAAATAAAATACAAACAAAAATATATACAAAAGGAATCACATAATGTTCAAAAGAAATTAATTGTACAGTTAATTAAATCAAATAAAAAATAAAACAAAATAATAATATTTATATATAAATAAAATTTAAAAAATGAAATAAGCTTGTTTTTGATGTCATTGTAAATAAATAAAACTAAACAAAAAAAAAAAAAAAAAACTATCAGAAAACGAAATCCATATGTATAGAAGGGCGAGCTGTGGCAAAATATAATTATAATAACGAAAAATGCCACCATGCCTTAAGGGTACCTGTCTAAACCGGAAAACTAAAAATATATAATAACATAAAAAAGAACACTACTATATAAATTAAATGCAGCCAATTTATTTATAAAAATGTACCTCATCATTTCATACCTCCATTTCAAAAGGAAAAAAAAAACAAATAAAAAAATCAAATAAATATTTATTAAAATAAATTATGATCGTTATTTAAATTAGAGACAAAAAAAAACTTATAAACAAAATGAAAATAAAATATAAATTGTATTTTATAAAAATGAGAGTGAACCATTTATTTCTATTTATTATAATAAATATATTTATAAATATAGAAAATAATCATGTCAAAAAAAAAATAAATTAAAAATTAAACTTTCATTTTAAAATGTACTTATATACATCTTTTCAATCACAGATGGCAATAATATCAATTACAATTTTTAATGTTTATCTTATTTATATAGTTTCGTATGTCACTGCCAGTAATTTTTAAATAGTTTATTTATAATTTTCATTTTTAATGTATATACATAAAGTTAAATTTCTTCTTGGGTATAATAATATGATGAGAGATAATCTTAATCATATAACTTGCAAATAATAAACAGTAATCGTGTTTTAGGATAACTACATTTATATAATAATTAAAATAAAATTAACTAGAGAACACTGGAAAACATTACTAAATACTGCCACCAATTATTTAAAAAAAAAAAAAAAAAAGTAACGAAAGAAAAACAAAATCAAATAATAAAAACTAAATATTACGCACAAAATAAAAAATAAAAATTTGATGAATTAAAAAATACTAACTAACTAATTAATTAAGTAATTAAATATAATTGTGCTATTTCACTGCCAATTTTATATTATTTCTGCAAATTAGAAAAAAAAAATTTTCCAAAAAACGAAAAACGTTTGTAACTTTTTTATTCTAACTGATTTTTCGTTTCATTAAAAATTATACTAGCTGCACTATTAAAAAACAAAAAGAATCTATTTAATAATATTCTTGCGATTATCGGTGTTACAATAATAATTAATATGGCGAAAATTTTTTATTTAAAATCAATTTTATAAAATAAATAAGTATTAAAATTTAAAGTATTAATAAAAATCCAAGAAGAAATAATATTTAATACATTATTTTATTAAATTTTAAATTCGTAAATGTTTGTGTAAATTACTTTATATAAGATAAATATATATATATATATATATATATATATATATATATATATATATATATATATATATATATATATATATATATATATATATATATATATATATATATATATATATATATATATATATATATATATATATATATATATATATATATATATATATATATATATATATATATATATATATATATATATATATATATATATATATATATATATATATATATATATATATATATAAGTATAATATATATATATATATATATATATATATATATATATATATATATATATATATATAACATGGCAGACTTATTTACAAAAATTACAATTGAAAAACTATGACATACGAAGAATAAATAATGGTTGAACCACCGAGCACCGTTTATAAAATTCGATAAAGTGTTCAGACATTTATAAATTTTTAATTTTTATTATTATTTTTAATTTTATAAAATTATAAAGTAAATAGTTAAAAACATAATTTTAGATGATTAGACAAAAAAGACTTAGCCCAAATATTTTAGTTTTTAAATGTTGGGTCCAAATTGGTATTAAACTAAAACATTGTTTAATTGGTAGATGATTTTATAAAATTTTATGTTTAATGTAATAAATATTCATGCAAAGAAGGATGAGTACTAACGTTTTATATCCAATTAAAACTAATTTTAAAGCTTATTGTAAACGTTCAAAGTGAAATCTGTGGTTTAAAATCTATAATGACAGCAAGGTCTAAACTTTTATTTTGTAATTAATTTTACATAGCGTCAAATGATCTTTGATACTTCTTTCTTCTTCTTTAAATATGGCCCTTTTGCAGCTAACTTTATACATGATCGCAATGGTTAATATTAATGTATAATAGATTAACTTTTGTTGTCAACTTATTCCTTACACAATCTACCTTTACGGTAGTAAAAATGATAATATGAATTTTTTTTACTTTAATAACAATAAATTTTATAAAAAAAAAATATATTTGTTTTTAAATTTTAAAATTATATTATTACTTTGCACAAAACAAATAATTAAATTAAATTAGAAAATTAAAAAAGACGTATTTAAAAAATGACTGATTACGGTGCTCTTTTTTTAATAAAAAAAAACATATAAATATGTATTGGTTTTAAGAAAAAAATTCTTTATTTTATTTATTGCATTTGAAAAAATAACGGTTATATTACAGATTATACTGGCAGTAAACCAAAACTAAGTACAGTATGGAAGTGCTGACAAACATTTTGTCGAATATTTTATTTTTATGATTTATAATCATTTTATGTTAATTTATTAATGATTAAAAAAAGAATGATGAACTCAATGAATAAAAATTAAATATTATATTTTGTTAAAGGAAAATAGATTATATAAACATCTATTATCTAAATAAAGAATTTTATAGTTATTTGATTTTTTTATAAATATATGAATATTATTCTGTTAATTAAAATTCCCGTTTTTTTCAAATATAATATATTTATAAATTTTTGTTAGAAGATGAAGAAAAGTAATAGGAAATAAGTTTTTTTTATTATAAAACATTATTTAAAATATAATTTTATACAAATTAATAAACTATTATTAAAATGAAAAGAAACTTTATAATTACTATTGGAGTGTGCAATATGTACAAATTTTTTTATTACTGATTTAATTTTATGAACATGTAAAACAAAAAGTGTATATATATATATATATATATATATATATATATATATATATATATATATATATATATATATATATATATATATATATATATAATTGAGCGATATATATTATAACATTATATAAATTTTAATTAATTATAAAGGAGCTTTAGTTTTATATTTTTGAAAATATAAAATTGATAAAAATGTAAGAACCATTCCAATATAGTCATAATTATAGGGTTAAATTTAAATAAAAATTCGATGTAGAGTAGTTGGACTACTCTTTGGATTTTGAAAAGGGTCTACTATTATTTATGTAACTACATAAATAATTTATGTTAATTATTTATGTTACTATAAAAATGGATATGTTGGAATGGTCAAAGTAATGTCCTCAATTGATTTAAAATAAATAACAATTATTAAAATAATAAAAAAAAAAAATTAAATTAAAAATATAAGGTTTGTTATTTGTAATTTATAATACCCTAATTCTGTTATTATTTTTAGCTCTTTATTATCCAAATATTTCCCTAATTCAGTAGTATATGGAAACTTCCGCTAATGCTCGTGGGCCGTTAAATTTATTTATTACTATAGGTTTCATGATGCGATGTATTGAAGCATTTGTACTTGGCAACATAGAGATGCGGTCTTTCGCTGGTTAAAATTCGCCGGCTTTTTTTGTGACAATTTTTTTCAGAAAAGAACATATTTTTTTGTTAAACGGTTAAATCAAAAGGGAGCTAAAAACAATATAATATTGTATATGCAGAGATAAAACTATCTAAATACTTTTTTCAGAGAACTACATTTTATTAATTTTCGCCTGGTAATTCAGAGAAAGGCCATGCAAGGTAATATCATATCTTAATATAACCAACTATTTTATTTCTTGAATACCAATTATAATTTTGATTATACAAATAATACGAAAAAATAGATTTTGAGATTTAATATCTAGATTATCAAGTGAGATTAAATTAAACTTTTACTACATAGTTAAGTACTTTATGTTAGCAAAGAAATCTACAAATGTAGATGAAGGAAAAAACTTTACCGATTGAAATATGAATATTTGTACCAATAATGGGTAAATTAATTCTCAGGACTTGCATTTCTCAAAACTTAACAAAACTCTCAAAACTTATTTCCATTCTGAAAGTACATAATTTGTACTAAGGCTATTAAATAGTTTCGACCAATTTCCATTCCATCCGTAATAATCAAGATTTTCGAACAAATCATTAATATTAGCCTGAATCAATTTCTGCAGATAAAGGCTCAATTTGGCTTTTCCCAACCAAAATTCAAATAATTTAGCAGCATGCTTTAGGCTAACAGATTTCGTTAGTAAATCTATTAGAGACAAGAAATATGTCTGTGTTCTTTTCTTAGGTTTGACTTAAGCGTTCGAACTTATAAATGATAATTTTATATTATTGAAATTAAAAAAGCTTAAATTTAATTCAAACGACTTAAAATTTTTCCATATTCAGTTTTTTATGAAATTTTTTATTTTTAACAGGTTTTTGTTATTTTTGTTAAATATTTTTATTTAAACACAATAAATTTTAGTTACATTTAGTACTCTATGAAATAAAGTTTGGTATTCTATGCATAATTAGCACAAATTTAGTATCCAAAATATATACATATGTGTACAGGGCAAATGCAATATGTTATTTGAGGAAACTTTTTTAAAATCATAGGCCATAGCTGTTGAAAGGTGTGAAAATCAAGAAAGTGATGATGAATTAAAAGTAAATTCCTAAATGGATATCAATGTTTTTTGTTAAAATTCTATTTGATTTGAGACGTGGAGGTGGCAACGTGTCTTTTCTTCCTAAATTAAAGATATTCATAATGGCCAATGTTAAGTGCATAGTTTGGTGCTAATTTTTTCTTGGAACTTAACTTGAATAAGACTACAATTCGCAAAACCATTCACTTTAAGAGGCATATTATAGATTATCTAATAAAAATTCTCAATACGGTATGAATTTCAACAACAAAAATGCCACAAAAATTGGCAGTTTGGCATATTCGAAGAAATAACAGAGCTTTATGTTCAAAAACAGATTTGTTTTGAAACAGTTACAGATAAAAATAAAATTTAATTGATATAATCACAGCCAAACAAAATATATTTTATTTCAGAATAAAGTAGTTGATGCAAGTATATTAAACAGCTTAAAGTTGTTAAATCCAAAAATGTTGTTGTAATTTAGATTTTTCTAATAGTTTTTGAATTCAAGTTCAATAAGGTAAGGTTCTATTTTAATTCATTATGCACATTAATTATTGAAACATAGTCTCAACCACACAGATAAAACCTATTTTGATAAATATTTTTGCAACGATTGATTAATCTATTGATATTGATTAAAAAGGTTGAAAAAAGTTGGGTGTTAAAGTAGAAATAATTATTGTATTATTTAAATTCAATTTTCAATTATATTATATTCAGTGGCATAATTTAAATAAATATTTTAGCACTTATGATGGATTAAGAAATACGTACTTTAGGGAGCATGTAACAGCGCTGGAAAGGTAGAAATAAACTAGGTACATAGAATTATTAGAAATATACAAGTGACGGATACTATAGATACTCCCATACTTTCAAATGTTTTGTTTATTTATTTAATAAGTATATAAAAAATTTGGTGGTATTAAGAGAAAAAGCACGTATGGAAGTAATAACAACATTTAAGAAAACATAGAATAAATAATAATCTAAAAATTTGCTTCCATTAGGCATAAAATATTTTTCAAAACAATTTCACCCATGTTACACACTCCATCTTGAGCATGCGCTCACTCATGATGAAATATGCAGTAATGGGTAAAATAATAATAATTAACAAGAAAAAAGTAAAAACTACCTATATTGCCAATTAGTCAAACCGACGCCATTTTAAAAATTCTTCAAAATATTTGACCGATCTTGACCTCTTTATGGCTAATGGAAATAAAGAGACTAACACGAAGTTCATGAAATACACCCTAAAACAACACTCGAATAAAGAGATTCCTTAATACCAAAAATAAACCAAGCATTGAAACTTCTTTGGAGAATATCCATATTCAATTGAAGCATGCAAAACAAAACTACCTCACCATAAATAAACTGAGGGAGAAGAAAAGACATAAACATCCACCTCTTAAATTGGCTATAAACCCTACAACTTTTTACAAACAACTAAGCATTCCAAATACCCTTTTACTAATACCAACTAAATAATCATCCAAGTTAGTGTTTTATTAAGAACTAACCCTAAGTCCTTAACAATATTTGAAAATGGAATAAGAGAGCCGTCAAGATTAATCCCTGGAAAGAAGGAAGTATCTAACGGTATCTTATAAATTATTATGGATTGCGATTACCTTGCATTTAAACTAAGCCCTTTGGAAATTGACCATTTAACTATACTGCACAAATCATCATTAACTAAACCAATATTCCTAGTAACAGAAACCTGATCTAACCCACTATTCTTATATATTTGGATAACATCAGCAAAAATGTGAATCGAACAATGGTGAACAGACGATGTCATTCAGATCTATGTAATTAATGTACATAGAAAACAATAAGGAACCCAGCACTGAATCCTGAGGTACAGCGGAAGTAACAGGGAGGAAATCAAACAAAATATTACCGATAAAACTGCTTTAGTTCGATTAAAAAGGAAGTTGAAAATCAAATTAACTGCAGAAATCGAAAATTATAATTTTGTGATTTATTGAATCAAATACCTTAGAAAAATCTAACAAAGATAAAAAAAATTGGGCCAAACAATAAATTGAATGAGATTGGAAATTAAGAGAGCCGACACTATCGAAATAATCCTCACTACAGTTTTACACATGAACGGCAAAATCGTTTAGCATTTTTTATAAAAAATTTTAGTCGTAGCATTGCTTGAGTAGCAGAGTGTCCGGCACGAAAGCTGAACTGTTCCTCTGGGATGTATGGTTCTATTAGGGACTGGAGCCTTTTTAGAATGACTATTTTCGTGAACTTACTTACTCCGTTTAGAAGTGAAATTGGGTGAGTATGCTCTGAACAATTGAAAGAGTTTCCTGGTTTATTGATAGAAATGACCTTGCCAATTTGCCATCAGTTTGGAAAGTATCCAATTTTTGGGATTCCGTTAAGGATCTTGGTGAGGTGTGTAATAACTTTACCTGGTTAATTTTTTTGTACTGAGTTGGATATGCTATCGTCAGCCAGAGTTTTGCTTTTATTAAGATGTGGAAGAATGTTGGCAACTTCTAATTGTTCGACCATCTCAATGGTTGGATTATGAGGAGGAGAGCTAAGAGAATTGTTGACGCAGTTATTGACTTATAGCTGATTTATGCGCGATTTACATTTAACGGAATCAACAAAAAAACTTGAGATATTATATAATTATTAAATTGGAAAAAGGAAAACACGATTTTAAAAAAAGTAAAAAAAATCGACAACGGCTGTAAGCCGAGAAACGAACATTGCGAATATTCGCAAAAGTAAACTATGCCCGACCACTGTTTATTGCAAATCGGAATGTAATTTTTTGTATGTGTGAGTTAAAAAAAATGTATTTGTGAAAATGTTAAAAACATAATGTGTTTATTTGCAATAAAGGCATGCCAAGTGCAAACATACAGTTAGTTGTTTTCCAATCGACCACCGCAAATGTTTTATTGTTTATTATTTATACTAATTCTATTTTCAAACTCGGATATATATATATATATATATATATATATATATATATATATATATACATAATAATATAATTATATAATTATATATATATATATATATATATATATATATATATATATATATATATATACAAAATAATATAATTATATAATTATATATATATATATATATATATATATATATATATATATATATATATATATATATATATATATATATATATGGAATTTCACAAATTGATCCAGAAAAAATTAACGAACTCCAAACACGTTATATAAATCAAACGCCTGACTTTAACACGTTACAAATCTGTATCCAATTTTACTTCTTTTAATTTCACTTCTTTTCCTGTACACGGTCAAATCAAATCTAACTCAATCTTCTTCCTCTGTCATCGTTTTTTTTATTTCAACGTAAATCAAAACATCGCAAAAAGAGACAACATCATCAAACTCTAATGATGCTATCTACGATTGTATGATTATAACAGGGTGTTCCCAAAAATCGGCCATCCTGAATTGTTGAATTTGATTTCCATTGAATGTATTACTGGAAACTGTTTTATCGTGCTTCGCTATTCATAGAAAAATATTACGTCTCAGGTAGGTATTCCATCTTATATAGGCGTTACATCTTACGTATTTTAAGATTAAGTAAACACTTCGCCTTTAAATATTTCGTCATATGTAAATATTTCATCTTTTAGGTAAATATCGGCTTTTAGGTGAGTAATTATACTTCATCTATCGGTAAATTGTCAATACGGGTGTTTTGTCATCGTAGATATAGTGTAGTGGAGTATTACACTCTATTAATTGACCCATCTCCCTGATCTTCCTCTTCAGATTCACTTTCAGAAGTGTCAAAAATGCTTCTTGGTTGTCTTCATTGTTTCATGTATTCTGCACAGCTCGTTGTTATAATGGGACCTTCGTGAATTCTAACCTTTTCGACTTTATATCTGTCGTCAGGGTTAACCTCTACAATTTTATGTGGCCCCAAAAATTTTGGATATAACTTGAGGCCAGATCCGAATTGCGTACGTTTTATTGCGACCATCTCTCCTACTGCATATTCAATTGCCTTATTTCGTCTCTTGTTGAATGTTTTTCTATTCTCCTCTTGTATTTTGGAAATCTATTGTCGTACCTCACTCCGATCGTTTTCTCTATCGATTGTAAATTGCTCCCTCATTTCATCGGATACGATTTCCGCGATAGTGATGTCTCTCGGGTTACGCATTTTAACACCGAACATAACTTCAAACGGTGTACGATTGATGCTTCCTTCCAAGTGCAATTCAAAACTGTTTGAACACTGCTGACATGATTATACCACCTCTCTGGTCGCTCGATAGCTAATTTACCCAATACGGGTATGATGATTGAATGCATCCGTTCAATTTGTCCGTTTCCTCATGGGACGCCTGTTGTTATCACCGTGTGGTCAATATTGTTCCCCTAACAATATTCGTCGAAACTGCGTTACAAACTGCGGTTACACCACATTTCGGATTTCCAAATATCGTCCTCTGTGCTTCCAACTTCTGGAGGACTTTTTCGGTGGATGTTGTCTTTACTGGGTAAATCCATATGAACTTAGCGAACCCATCTACAACAGAAAAAATAAATTTGTAGTTTTTAGCTGAATTGGCTTATGGACCTAAATGGTAGTAATGGTACGGTCACTTATCTTTGGGCAGGGGGTGTAAAAACCTCTCCCGAAATACCCGATTCTCCTCTTGTAATGATTTCATGATGCAGTGTTTTAGGTACGTAAATCAGCTGGGTTCCCTTTTCGTCATCTTTAAATAGTAATACTCTGTTGATAGAAAAGTTTTATTCATATATTAGATTTATAACTTCATTCTCGAGTATGAGGGTTGCGGGATTTCTACTTAGTGCGTCGACATGCTTTATTTTAGTGCGGCTTCGGT
This sequence comes from Tipula confusa, assembly GCA_963556175.1. Lineage (NCBI taxonomy): Eukaryota > Metazoa > Arthropoda > Insecta > Diptera > Tipulidae > Tipula > Tipula confusa. Next base: position 122,163,860 of record OY744476.1, read on the forward strand.
GTTCCAATTTATATTCGAATTCTTCTAATGTTTTTTTGGACATTGTCATCTTAAATGCTGCGCAATCAGTCACAATAGTAAACTTTGTTCCCAATAGATACACCCTAAGTTTTTTTAATGCTCCTACTATAGCATGGACTTCTAGTTCGTATGAGCTGTATCTTTCCTCGGCTGGTTGTGTCTTCTTGCTGAAATAGTAGACGAGAAGAAAATTATCATCTTCTTGGTTCTTTTGTAGTAAAACAGCGCAGTAACCATGTTTGGATGCATCTGTGTGTAACTCAGTTTGCACGTTAGGCCTGAAAATACTTAATACAGGAGCACTAATTACTAACTTCTTTAATGAATCAAACGCATTTTGTTGGGACGCTCCCCAATCGAACTTATTATTTTTCCTCAAAAAGTCAGTTAATGGTTTTGCTATCAGTGAATAACTAGGTGTAAATTTTCTAAAATACCCAGTTTTTAGATAACTTTGTACTGCTTTCAAATTATTAGGTATTGGAAAATTTTCGACTGCATGTGTCTTGGCTGGTGATGGTTTGATTTTCCCCTTCGACACAATATACCCCAATAACTCGATTTCCCTGCATATAAATTGACATTTTTTCCACCTGTTCTGTAACCTATATTCACGACAATTTGTCATTTCACGACAAACGGCTATTTGCATAACATCTTTTAGCTTCTTCAAATTTTCTTCAACATCTCTTGCTGCCACAATCAAATCATCCATATACACCATTTATGTTTTATTCTGAATTAAATGTCTAAATATGTAATTAACATATCTTTGAAATACAGCTGGGGAGGTGCACAATCCAAACGGAACACAATTAAAATCATAATGTCCCATGTGTGTCACAAAAGCTGTAAATTTTCGACTCTCTCCCTCAATTAGCACATGAAAACATCCATTTTCTAAATCTAGCGTTGAATTTACTTCGGACGAGTGTAATTGATCAATCTGATCTTCTATTAGAGGTAGTGGATTCTGATCCATTACCACTTCTCTGTTTAATTTTCTGTAATCTATATGCTAAATAAAAAAACTAATTGATTAATTGATTATATGTACATAGTACATATAAATAAAATACACAATAAAATAAAGCGTTATTTACATTATAGCTACAAATTTAAAACAAAAAACATTAATCAGTAAATCATAAAATTAGTGTACAATTAGTGTACGGCGTTTTTCCAAACTAATTATTAATGATTCGGTTCTGGAATCAGGGATTCCAGGTGTAGGGAGAATTCCCTACTTGTAGAGATTTTTGATCAACAAATTAAGAGAAGGGAAAAACAAACAAATCTGTCAAGATTAGTAAAAATATCCATAAATGCAGGAATATTTCATAAACTAATTTTAGTTCATAAACTAACTAAAATATGCTTTTTACATCTCTGTATAAATATCTTTATCAAAATTTTAATTCCATCCATTTTCTGTTTCGTGTGCTTATTACGAGAAATATTTATTTTTCTAATACGTTTCTGTTTTCATGCTCTCAGGGTTATGTTCTGTCAATTTATTAACGGTTTGAGACTTGCGTTTCGAATATAACAATTTGCATTTATTACTTTTTTTTAAATCTTTTTTTAAATTACAAAAATGGTCAAGTTCATAATATAATTCTCAGGAGGAGAAAAGACAAACTTCTTGTTCGACTAATACCAAATTAAGGTAGAGAAAACAAAAAATTTACAGTGATTGATTTGTGGCGTCGCTGCGCGAGTAAGGCGACATATTTTGTACAATATATTTTTGGTCTATTGGACATGAGGAATGTTGTGTGGCGTGGGCGCGACGAAAGTTGAGATAAGCGTCGTAATTTATTTCAAATGTCATTACACGACCATTAAATAAATCGAATCAAACGTGGAGTACGCATACTCATGCGTAAGAACGAGATGTAACTACATATTTTAAAAATATTATTGTAATATTACATATACATATAAATAATATTACATATTTTAAAAATATTATTATTACATATTTTAAAAATATTAAATATTTTTGTTTGTTTTATTTTGGTTGCATACAAAAAAAAGTTAAAACTAATGATCTCACGTTACTGGGTAGTGTTGGTTTTGGTAGCGTACAGAACTTTTCGTAAATCTTCCATTATTCAGGCAGCCGCGACGAAAAATCATTATACTAAAAAATCAACTCCGAATATTTTTTGCTGTCAAAAAGTCGAACTTTTTATATATGGCAATGCGATTGTTATTGTTGCTTTTGTCATGTAAATTGCAATTGATAAATGGCAAAACTGAACTGAACACTCACAATTAGCATTTAGTTATGATAAAAAGTTGGAATATGCCTTTGCATTGGTAATTTCTTATCATAATCATGACTCAAAATTACTAAAATATTGAATATTTTGCTTAATGGATTGAATGTCATTCAAAATGGCTATAATCGAGAGCAATAATGGTAAATAGTAAATTTTATTGTATGATATATTAAAATTATTGAAATTTATTTTCTTGTTAGATAATTGTGACGAACCATTAAATTATAAAAAATCTAGATTTTCACGAATTAAACGTGTAATTGTACCTAAAATGAATGAATATAGTGAGTAAACAATTAAAATCCAAATAAATCGCATTACTAAATAGAAATCCATATATTTTTTATTTTCAGTGTATTATTTTCATACATTTATAAGTTTAGCGCTTGTTACATTTATTTTAATTCGAATATTTTGGATAATCACTGAGTACTATTATCTTTCGCAGACAGCTTTACCACTGTCGAAAGATATGTGGGAAATATTTAAAAACGTCTTCCATTTCAACATAATAACCTGGGTATTAATTGTTATTGTATTGGTATTTTCGGCTTTTTTATGGCATACACCTAGTTATAAAGAGTTTTCCAAAAATTTGTCATTGCCCTTTTTACTTAGTTACGTGTTTGCACTAATCATAATACATTTTACACAACTCCATGACAGTAGATTTAACAATCTGTTACACATAAGAAAGTCAACTTTACTTGACTATGGATCAGGAATGGCATACAGCTACTACCATGGTTATTTAGAAATAATAGGACCCACGCACGGAGATCAACGGAAAGGTATCACTGAACGCTTAGAAAATTATGAAGACATAGAAGAAGTTTATATTCCAGTCAAACGATTGTTTATCATAATTCCCATGACATCTTATATACCTACACAATTATCGGAAGGAACAGGCGGCCGATTGGCGGCTTCTAAAAGTTTAGAAAAATTAATAATAGATCGAGCTGGTGTTAAAAATCGAACATACGAAAATATGGTTTATAGCATTTCCGGTCCCAGTCGTTGGTATGTTTGTGCGGAAGGTGCAACACCTGTTTTAACACTAAACGAAGCTTTAAAATTTGAAAATGATATGGAATATTTGAAAGAAGAAATCTTAATTAAATTTTATCACACTTTAATATATTTAATAAACAAACATGAAAAAACGCGTAATAAATTTGACGTTATTCTCTACAACGATAGCGACAACTTAGGAGATGTTTTAGAGCAAAGAATCAACGAAATTTTAAAAACTAATCGCTAAACGTTCATTGTGAAAATTATAAATGTACGCTACTAATACTTTAATTTTCCTACTTATATGATCATATTAGAATTATAGCATAATCATGTAACTAAAAGAAACAATAAATTTGAATTAAGAAAAGGTGGTTAATCAATTTGTTTTGTTGTATTCCATGCAATCTATTTAGAGGCGAAACAGTCCCAACTATATCGCTGCCAATTTTTATCGTAATGCTGTTGCGAACCACATCGAAAAGTCACAACGGCAGTTTTCCTTTAATTAATTACAAATTTCAATAGTTTGTGCTGGTGAATAATATGTTTTCATTCGGGAAAAATTCAGTTAACAAAATGTTTGATGTGTTTAGAGAAGCAAAGGAATGTCTGACCATTCCTATAATTTTTGACACCATTTACAAATAATAGATTACATATATTCGTGTAAAACATAGGTATAGAAAAACAAAGTTATAATTAGAGATTTGAAAAATAGTTTTGTTCTCTTGGCAGATGTGTCTCTTCCGGCTGATGTTAATATTATGAAGATTTTACACTACCGGCAATCTTTTATGACAAACGTAACATATACCGTATATTCGTGATATAATTATACAATATAACCCATAAAATATATTGTATACCATAAGTATGATTAAATAATAAATCAAATTATGCTTTCTTTTACCATACATACATACATTTTTTTTACCATGCATACAATGCCTATATATATACAGGCCATTTAAACACTTTTATAGCTTATGTAGTAAGTGTGGAATAGAAAAACGAAATTTTAATATAAATTTTTTTTTGTTACTATGGAACGCTGTTTTAAGTTCAATATAACTTTAAAACAAGGACAAAAACGACTATACGTCCTTCTAAGGAAATAAAATTTGGTTTTTCGTGGTGAACACAAATAACTTATATTACTATAAGGGAAATCGCGTCGATTTTATGTGCCAACATGATATTAGTTGGGATAAAAATAGTAGATGGCACTAGAGTAGTTGAACGAAATGTTTACATTTTTTTATCTACAGTTTTTTATATTGAACGAATTATTAACGAAACAAAAATTTTAAATCTAAAAAAAAAATTTTAAATTTTATAATCGGGATTGGAGTACATGGGCTTATATTTATATACAATAATAAATAAATAAAACCAAATTTTATTTTTTTTTAATTATTTCATTTCATTAAAATGAATTAACTTCGTTAATTTTTTTCTTACACCAATTTTTTTTAAATTCTCTTGTTTTGCAAAATGAAAAAATCTTATTTTATAATATATATTTATGATAGTTTTAATTAACACGTAAAAATGATTTTCTATATCATTAATATTAAATCTAGAGTATAAGTGATTGCTATTATCTATAAAAATTAAATCGATTAAACTAATATTTTGTATTGATCGTAAAACTAACTTACTATATTCTAATTTTACATTAATATTAACACTACTTTTAAAAATTTTCTCACATTCGACTAAAATTTTGTATGTATTTAATGATGGGGTCATTAATTTACCCCATTTTAATACCAAAAACGTTTGGTATGCCATCTAGAATTTTTATCCGAAACAAAATTGAACGAAATCATGTTGTCGTTAGCATTTACTATGGAAATGTTCACGATTTCCCTTATAGTAATATAAGTTATTTGGGTGAACATTGATAAATTTGTTTGCACATGTTTCATATGATTTTAATTAGAATTTGGCATTTTAAAACATTAAGATTAATTTAAAAATTACCTTAGTATATGTAAAACACAAAACAATTTCTTTGTCTTTTTCATTGTAATTTCGTAATCACTTTCTCACTCATTTATTTTATTTTTTACTTCGTTTAAAAAATTTCGATAGATTCAAATCGTTTTCTGATTTTTTCATACTCGTTTTTGTTTTGTCGAGCTAACAGAAATGTACTATTTGGATTTTTTATCTTTTGTTTTGTTGATTTGGAAAATTTATTTATTTAAATGATCAGTCGAGTCGAAGCGCTCATCTAAGAAGGATGTGGGATATGTGTACAGCGTGCATTCTAATTTTCTAAACATTGTTACGTAAATACTATTTACGTAAAATTCAAGATATAGATTTTTAGTAATTATTTTAATTTTCATTATTTTTTTTTATTAAATAATTTAAATCATATTTAGGGATACAAAATTATGTGCGAGCTTATATGAATTTTGTTACGTAAAATGTATGTTAACTTATTAAATACCGCGTTTTGACAATACAAAATAAGACGATTTTTACAGGCCACTGCTGGCCCGAATAAATATTCTGGCTTCGAAATAATTATAATAAGACGGGTGTAAAAGGCCATTGCTGGCCCGTGTTGGCATAGAAGTGTTGGCAATTTCCAGCAGAACACCTTCACTTTGATGGATTGCTTTAAAAGTAGTTATGGTTAAACCATTTTGAAAGATGTCGGTAGTCATTCACTTTTCTATCCAGGATAACAAATTTTTAAGGAACAAAATGCTTGCATCATCTAACGTATAGATATAGGCAATCGGTACGGCTCGCGTTTCTTTATACCTTCAACCACTGATTTGCAATTAACAATATTCCACTAACGTTTTATAATTTTAAGAAACTCTACAGTGCCTTCGACTTCTTTAAGATCGCTAGTTGTTTCAAGTGCGACAATTGTAGACTCATGAAAAACATTTGCAACACACTGCACATTCTGCAGTTCAATTATACTGGAAAATACCGATTTCTTATTTAATATATACGCTTTTCTTACTAGTTGCGCTATTCTTCATTTTTATATAGATCGCGAATATCTTTAAAACATGCAATTTTAATAGATTTATCTTCAAAATCCGGATAGTAAAACGACTTTTCGCCGTCTTTTTTATTGATCCAGTTGTTCCGAATGTTTTTAAAAATATGAACTGGATCATACTTAAGAAATATAAAACTACTAGGAAAATCAGGGTTAATAAATTTAAATGATTTCGGCGCGAAAATTGAAAACATATTTTGATTAATCCTATGGTTATCTGTTACAATTGAAATTACTTCTAAATCTAATGATTGTACTAATTTTAAAATATTTAAAGTTAACTTATGAAGATCATCACCTGAAGGATTACTTACTGGATGTAAGGCAACTATTTCTTTGGAATTACCAAACGCGGAACTAACTAAAAATGTAATTACCGTTTTTGCGACGTTTGAATTATTCTTTTCTACCTTCAAAATTTGTAGGGCTTACGTTTTGATGGCCTGATAGTCGCTGTAGAGTACTTTTACTTGGATAAATTAAAAAAATTTAATCTCTAATTAGATGGTAAAATACGGGTGATTGAAGATATATTAACAACGACTTGACTAGGGTATATTCCGAATACCGTTTTTTACCAATCATAAGATTTAGCTGATCATTAACCATTTTAAGTGCCCCTATATATTTAAAATCAATTTCACTTGCAACAATTAACAATTCAGCAATTTTCTAACATATTTCATTTAAAAGTTCCTCTTTTCTAACAGCGGGGGACTTTTCGGACGTTTTTTAAAAAAGAATTGATTCGCGCGTTTAAATTGAGGCCAACACTGATATTGTTGATCAGATTTTTGTATAAATACTGACTCACGATAAAAATGACAAATCTTTATTTACTCGTATATATTGTGAAATGGTAAAGTTTTTTAAGTTAATTTTATAAATAAAAGCTTCTTCAACATTGAGTTTGATTTCAACATCCAAATCGCTTATGTGGCTAGTCAAAAGAGATTTAAAGTTATCGAATGACCCAATTAAATCAGCTTTCATTTTAAAATGATCATCCTTCAATACAGTTTAATGAGATCTAGCCAAAACCTCACGTTCCCTATCTGACGGACATTTTCTGGTATTCGGCTTGGATTTTGAATAGTATGTCGGTAAATCTAGGAAAATATTAGGAACTACATTAGGCAATAACTGCGGACATTTCAAAGGAATTATTAAGCTCCCGTGCTTATTTTCAAATTTAATTTCATTTACGTTAAAATGTTTTATACATACAAATGAGAATTTTGTCGGTACAAAATCTTTACGTGGAATCGCGTTTAACCAAGCCTGTCGTTTGAATTTACACTGCGGAAAACTAAAAAAAGACACGTGCCCTTGTTCGCTTTTAGAAGAATTGGACATGCATACCGGCACACAACAAGTTTTGGGCATCCTTAAATCTAAACACTAGCACACAATAATTATTTACACAAATTATTTAAAATATATTTGGGCAAATATAATTAACCTTAAGAATTTAATAACCGCGGTGAGTTTACTAAAACTGTGAATTTATAATGAAGTAATTTTATTTTAATTAATATATATTTATGTATTTTACTTATATTTACCCAATTATATTTTAATTTAATTAATTTAAATTCATGCAACTTACCACATGTATTTACCCGCCTAAATTTTTTATAATACTGTCACAACAAAACATTCCAATTACACGTAAAAACCATACTGAACGTAAATGTACCAATATTGTATTATTAAATCAAAAAACGAACGAATCAAACACCTGATAGCATTGTATAATTGTATATGTAAAACCAACAATTAAAAAATTATCTTTATGGAAATTTCAATGCGCAAGAAGAGTTAAGTTATACAAAACGATAATGTACATTTGGTATAGTTTTTTAAAAATTATGAATGAAAAATCAAATTCCTCGATTTTTTTTTTTGAAATGCCAAATACTAATTAATTTAATATGAAACATGTACAAACAAATTTATCAATACTCAAAAACAGTTTTGGCAAGTGATTTTCATAGAAGGTCGTAGGGCCGTTACGTTCCTTGTTTTAAAGTTATGTTGAAGTATAATCGAATGTATCCTAAAAATTCATATACAACCAAAATACTACTATGAACGTTTTTGTTTACTATACATTTACTAATACATAGGATCCGCCATTTTTTTCAATTTTATACGGCCTGTACTATAGTGGTATTGATGCATATCAACTGAAATCTCTATGCGGCATGCAAAATGAACTTATTTCTCTTTTCAATCACCAGATGTCTATTATATATTTGTTAACCACAACATTTGTAAGGTTATCACAAATGTAAAACAATTTTGATAAATAGAAAAACTTTATAAACTATTTAATATAACTAATCACATCATGAATTTGGTGTTTAACATTTACTGACACAACTTAAACATATTGTAAAACATTAAAATAGTTTTATGTTATACATTTCGTCTTGCATTAAAAAAAAAGAGCGGTAAACACTTAAAAACATGTTTACTTTGGTTACTCATGTTGAACCGAAACGTGACCGACTAAAAATTGATTTAAATGTTGTCGTCAGGCCTGGCTGTCTTGCGATTTTTACCGAACATTTCTTAGTCTGCTTGGATGTATCTGCTCCTTGTCATAATCGAAAAACAATTATTTAGTTTGTTTATGCTTGTGTTTACTCATGACACATTTGCTGGGAAATGTTTATAAAATAAAAGCTTCATTTAGTAGTACGATTTACCTAAACATAGATGACTCTCAAAACAAAAAAGTACAACCAGTGCCACTTTAAACAAACGTGGTGAGTCTCGTTCTACATGTATTTCAACTGTCAGTCTGTCTGCTGTCACATTGTAGAATTTTTGTATTTTCCGATTGTAATGTAAATATTAAAGAAGAAAAGTAAAAAACAAAATTTATTTTTATTTATTTATATAAATCTTTTTACTAGATAACATTTCTAGTTATATTAAATAATACACAAGTGTTCTTAAATTGAAATTTATTTTTTTAAATAATGAAATACAACATGACTAAATAAATAATCTAAAAATAAATAAGATAATTTTCTAGCAGCACAAAATAGTTAAAATCAAACGAGAAAGAAACGTTAATTTTATCTGTGATACAATTTTAAAATTAGTTTATAATATTGAAGATATATATTTTTATAATGAATATAATTCCATTTCGATCAAAAAAGTCTAACAAACAATTTCCTGTGAAAGTAGTAACATTTGAGTCAGAATTAGAATTTAATTTAGAGGTATGTGCTTTTCTTATTTATATGGGTGGCGCCTAAATTTATACGGTTTTTGGTTAACTCGTTAATATTTTGTAGCATCGAGCCACGGGAAAATACCTTTTTGATTTGGTATGCCATACAATTGGATTACGAGAAAAGTGGTATTTCGGATTACAGTATGAAGATTCTAAAGGAAACTTAAATTGGTTAAAGGAAGATAAAAAAGTATTAGACCAAGGTGTCAATCAATCTGGTGCTATATTTATGTTTTATGCAAAATTTTTTCCTGAATTAATCAATGAGGATCTAATCCAGGAGATTACTCAACATTTATTTTTTTTACAAGTAAAGCAAAGTATACTATCGATGGATATATATTGTCCGCCTGAAGCATCTGTATTATTGGCATCATACGCAGTTCAAGCGAAATATGGAGATTTCGACGAATTGAATTATACGCCAGGGATGTTTGCCAATGAAGATTTATTACCAAAACGAGTGGTAGACCAGTATAAAATGACACCAGAGATGTGGGAAAAGCGCATTATTACCTGGTATTCGGATCATAGAGGTATGACTCGAGATGAGGCTGAGATGGAATATTTAAAAATTGCGCAAGATTTAGATATGTATGGAATTAACTATTTCCCTATAAAAAACAAAAAAAAATCGGAACTTTGGTTAGGTGTTACTGCAACTGGTTTAAATATTTACGAGAAATCAAATCGACTTCAACCAAAAATGACTTTTAGATGGTCTGAAATTCGGCATGTGCGGTTTGATGATAAAAAGTTCATTATTAAACCAGTAGATAATAAAGCTCCAAATTTTTCGTTTTTGTCTGAAAAATTAAGGATTAATAAATTAGTATAAATGCGTTTGTATAATAAATTTTATCTATTTATTAATAATTTTCCTTAAAGATTTTAGATTTATGTGTCGGAAACCATAATCTATATGCTCAGCGCCGTAAACCCGAGACAATGGAAATGCAACAAATGAAACAACAAGCCAAAGAAGAAAAACAACGACGACTCATTGAACGAAATAAACTACTAAGAGAACAACAATTACGGGCTCAAGCTGAGCGGGATAAAAAAAATTTGGAAGAAAAATTAACTCAACTAAAACAAGAAATGCGTTTAGCTAGTGAAGCATTGCGACGAACGGAAAAGACAGCAGAAATGTATTTAGAAAAAAGTTTAGTTCAGGAAGAAGAAGTTAAATTAACCCAAGACAAAGCCCACAAATTTCAATTGGAAATGGAAAGACTGAGAGATAATTGTCGGGAGACCGAAAAAGAAAAAGAAGAGCTTGAACGTAAAATGATTCATGCCGAAATATTTGTATCGACTTTGGCAGAAGAGCGTGAGAAAAAAGCATTTGAAGCAGATGAACTAAAAAAAGAATTAATTTCGGCTAGGGTGGCTGAAAGAGAAGCAAAACAAAAATTGTATGAATTTCTTAGTCGAAGCATAATACAAAATCCCAATAATTTAAGTAATAATAGCGGCAGCGATAATAATAGTTTATTTAATTCTACACAAACCTTAACTAATTCAACACCATCTTTAATCGAATCAGATGTTAATTCATATGACATGTTAGTCGATTCATCTGATACTGAACTAATTTCACAAGAATTAGAAAGGGAACGGTAAATTATTAGAATACATATTTATAGTGTTTTCATTCTAATGTTTTCATTTCTAGAGTTGAATATCTTTCTAAATCTAAACAAGTTCAAAATCAGCTACGGGACCTTCGCAGCCAAATAGAAAAATTAAAAAAAGAAGAGATTGATACATGTCCGTTCGATACTATTAATTATGAGGCTCAGCAAAAAGGTGAAACGAAATATTCTACCCTTAAAAAGGCGACATCGAACTCAACTAAAGCGCGTGTAGCATTTTTTGAAGAACTTTAATATTTTTAAGTATCACCTTCTCGTACTCTCTTTTATATTTTGATATATAATTTTATAAGGAATAAAGTAAAATACAAATCTAATTATACTTTTAACTACATATTTTTTTTATTTAGTTATATTTAGTTGATTGTAAATAATAAGTTTAGAAAATAGATAATCAAAAACTGAGTCCTAAATGCAACAAATAGAATATTATTTTATTATCCTATTTTCAGTTGCCATTTACCATATTAAGTTATTAACTAATATAATTTAACTGTATTAGAAATTATCAGTTCATATTATTGCCTTTAGTTTTAGCCAGTAGTACTAGAAAGCATTAAAATCAAACAAAGCCGAATTAAAAATATTAAAATGTCCAAAAACAAATTTTTTGACTGAAGTACTGTTCGTACTTCATTATCTTTACGAACAGGATGATGTGAGCGACCAAACCAGTTTCCACTTGTGTGGAAAAACGAATCTCTCCAGGATCGAGGTTGATCCTGGAGTTTTTGTTTGAGAGATCAAGTGGATGGTCACCTGGAGATCTGCAGGTCCAAATTTGATTTGAGCGTGCCGTGATGCGCGCGTTGGTGATTAATCATTTAGTGTTCGTCATTAAACTGACGCTACTGATTCTTTGCATCACCTTATGCTTGCCTATTTTTCTAGGCGGGCCGTAATCAACTCTTAGTGTGTGATCCTTGATATTTTTTGGCAAGTCGGTGCTGTCGCGGAGTCACAGTTTCATTCCTTATCCGTCCCAAGATTTGAAATTTTCTGATAAGGTTTCCTTGGTGGTGGTGTAAGAGTGACGATTCAGGAAAGTCTGTGCTAATACTGATAATTTATTGAAAATTTTGTTGAGTTTGACGGTGTGTAATCTTATCTGTAGTTGATGAGTAAATTAATATGTCACTTACTCGATATTTTGTGAATTAATTTCACAAATTTGGGAAAAAGTAAACAGACGATCAATAAGACGGTTTGTAACGTGTTCGGAACAAATAACTCATTTAAGTTATTTTCTTTGGATACGATAAAACAGTTCGCTTCTAGTTCCGCCTGTTTAGCATTGAATTCATTAATCCAGATATGACCAGTAATAAAGCTATATTTGTATTAAATTCCATCTCAATCATAGTTTTAATTAATTTTAAATTTTTTGCTTAAGCCCACGATTGAGTCATATGCCTGCTGGAAAGCATCAGGAGCACTTGATGGACGTCACGAGATATTTTGTTATATTTAGAAAGACATATTTTCAGTGAAAAAACTTGATCAGCGACTAACCGATTCTGGTTTTAGAGGAGTGATTCTATCCAATGTTAAGTTAGAAAGGATTCTGTATGCGGTGGAAAGAGGCGAGCTACGCCATGCAAATTTTTACATTTTATGCTATCTCATTTCTTAAAGATAACGCAACCACTTTCCATAACTTCGCTTTGCCACACTAATCGAATAAGATCGAATAAACAGCCCCCCTTCGAATATCAAGAGCTCGGAATTAATGTAATCAACTCAAGGAACGATTTCCAAGTCTCTATATGGTCAGTAAGAATTCCTCATAGGATGAGCCATCTGTGCACGCCTCCACATTATGTATTTGAATTTGCACATTGATTAAATCAGAGAAACGCTCCTTCCAAGTGACGAGTACCGAATCGTCGGTAACACGGAGAATTCCGTACTGCTCTTGGATGGCAATAGACCTCGAACTGAAGGTACGGTGCAGTCCGATGACTCCATTATATAAATTACGTGAACTGAGCTGATTGCTGCGTTGTTAAATATCAAGACTTCCAATCTCTTTACAAGAACCGCTTTGTTCAACATTTGTGGATGCATGAATACATATTATTTAAAGGTTGGCTCGTCGACTACGCAAACGTAGCTCACTTATACATTTATCGACTGTTTGAAATCCAAAACTGCCATATTGCCCATGTTCGTAGAATAAATCGAAAAGAAGATTTCCGAGGTCAGCTTACTGGAAAGTATAACGTAAACCTTGCCACGTATAATTTGCAACGAGCGACTTTTGGGTGATCGTTCCCCTGGGCAAAAATGTTTATATGTTGTCCACACTTCTTGTTAAATTTATTTTGTTTGAGTTTATGTTCAATCAAAACTGCATTATCCACCGTTTTCACTTTTGTTTTTCGTTTGGTTAAAATTTTGCACAAAAATGCACACTTGAAAACCATCTTTACCAATATGTAGTTGATTTAAGGAGTTGGTTGTTTTCCATGCGCGTTGGTAAAGCCCATTGCCGATTGTAAAAAAACGTGGCCGTATATTTTAATTTACCAAACTGCGGGTTGTTGACGGTGTAACTTGGTTGTTGATGGTTTAAATATGTTCCGGATCGGATGCAATCCATCGTTTTTGACTTACCTATATTATAAATTTACAAACTTAATTTATTTATTTTATTGTTTGTTTGTGTCTATTTATTTTGAAATATAATAACAATATTTTTTAACAATACTTTTTTAAGGATGCGGCTAGTCAGCCCTGCGATATAAATTTAGTTTAGTCGCAAAGGACACTGTGGTGGTATTGTAATGATATCATGCTCGTGTAAACACATTTTACGGGACATGCCCGTCAACCACATTAGATACTGCGTTAATTTTACTTCATATTAGTTGAATCCTTACAGTATCTACTTGAACCGTTTTGTCGCTTTTGTCACTTTCTGGAATGAATAATTAAAAAAATGTGTGCTTGTCTTCCTAATTAGTCCGTTAGTCGTTGTTACAATTCTCGTTTCTTTGGGTTTAAAATTGAATACCCGTAAAACTGCCGGCTGGCACAATCGACAAGCACAAAATCCACTTCATCCATTTTACAATTTACAATAATGTATTGAGTCGTTATTAATTTTCACATCTTCTAGCGACCCGAGCCATGTAATCCGAAAGTAATTGACGATGTAGCTGGAGAACAAGTCTAGATAATTTATTAAAAGCTTAGGCATTTTGGAACCTTTTTTTTAGATTTGATCATAACTTTTCTAATATTAAATATTTGTTTTTTTTTAAATATGTATTGACTACTTACAAACTACCGGAAGAGTACTATATGAAATGTGACTTTTTCTAACTATTACGGTATATGCTATTATTAAGCATGTCGTGACGTACATCAGGGAATCATTGATTTCCATCAAGCATATATTATATATTTATATACGGCAAGGAGATGCAGTGTCCCTTATACTGTTTCATCTAATATTAAAATTTATTTGTCATAAAAGTGAATCACTGCAGAACATCTTGTACCGTCAGCCCAACTAGGCCCTGGCATATGCAAATGATACAGGTATGTGTGATTGGACTGCATGGCAACGGTGTAAAGGAACTACTGAAAGTCGTGAACGATTTTTAGCTTCCGTAGGTCTCAAAATCAATGAGTCCAAAACAAAATATATCATCTTGGATTATAGAGACCAGCACACAATGAATTTTAGTAGTGGCAACCACATATATTAAGGAGTGACAGATTTATAATGCTGCAGATCTCTGGTTTCTCAAGATAATTGAGTGAGAAAGAATTATAATCTACATCTATATTTCTAAAATCTTAATACCTTACAAATGTTGACTAGCTGAAGTTGTATAAGGTGTTAAAAAGACACGTTGACATGTCTGTGGCATTAAATAAAAACTGGTTAGCTCGAGATACATAGTTATTGAGATATCACCTCCATTCGATTTAGAACTTCGTGTAATATACGAAACATCCATTAATTTTCCGGAATTTCTTTTATTTCCCGAGAAAATTTCTCTCAAAACAGGTTATCTTGTATGTAACGCAAAAAAAATTTCATCAAAAAATGATTTCTCTAAATAACCTGTATACAAAACCCTCTTTATTACAAGCCGTATTCATTGCATACTAATGCTATTAAATCATATACACATGAGAATGTATTGTAAGGGAAAAACGTGTCGAGATATGGTTTCGAAAAGAGTATAGAAAAATATCATTCGCATAACATGAAACAAGAGAATGGTTGAAAATAGAAACAAATTTCACAATACAAATAAATACAATCAAAACCAACACACATGTTTATACAAGCCGTGTAAGTTTCGTACGCAGTTACATTAAAACAAACGGTATACCAAAACCCTCTCTCTCAGTAATAAATAGGGTTTTGGCTATAATATACCGACACTTACAATACGAAGTATTAAAATACTATACATTAGTATGCAATGAATACGGCTTGATAATAGAGACGGTTTTTGCTTGTAATAAAGAGGGTTTTGAATATGTGTCAAGGAAAATTTCAATACGGCTTGTAATATAGAGTGTTCTGGTTTGGTACATAGGTTTTGTTTATCTGTGTCAAAGAAAAATACAATACGGCTTGTAATAAAGAGGGTTCTGCCTGTATACATCTGTTTATTAGGTTAAGATAAGTTTAATTAAAATACCTTTTTTTAGCAGATGTTAAACTGTATTGTAATGCAAAATGAAACACGATAACTATTTTTATGAACATTTTTAAATAAACTGGATTGAGGTAACAAGTTTAAAGCAATGATAATTACAAGTTAACTAGTTTTGCAAAACAAAACTGATGATAGAAACTAAATCACACTACTAGAGTGATAAAAACGACGAATTAATTTTTTTTGTGTATTGGAAAATATTTTATGGT
>OY744476.1:122185027-122347498 GCA_963556175.1 Tipula confusa
ATGTTCATTATGCACACACATTTCGCAACAAGTTTGCACATTAGATATTGCAGATTAGATATTCATTTAACGTACTTCCTAAAACATATTTCACACATAAATTATTGCCTGTAAAACGATCGAAATTAAAAAAAATAGAGACACATTGCATTAACAATAAAACGTTAGTACAACATTTGTACAAATGATTGTTCGAACAATCGACATATTGTCTGTGTCGGCATGTGCGAGATGTACAAATCATCGTTAAAACATTTGCCAAATGTTCACATCACACACACCGTCTGTGTCCGGCTTAAAAACGTAAAAATATCTAAACATTCATACCAGCCTGCTGAAAAAAAATGCAACAAACTTCACATCGATATATCTGTCAAAGCAACCATGCCAGAGCGTTCAAAATTATACTAATGATAGTTCATTTAATTGTTTATTTATTAGTCTGTTGAAGCATTTGCATCTAAGTTAAAACGAAAATATTAATGCAAGTATTATTGTGCTATATTTTGCTGAAAAGCCACAAATTGAAAATGTTCAAGTGCTAAGCCATCTCAATGTGCATAAGTCGTTTGTGTCGCGCACCATTTTTCGTTACAACGGTACTGGCATGGGCCAGACGCAAAGGAAGTGGTCGTAAATTAACAGCAACATTAAAAGAAATTTTAAGAAAAGTGTTACTATGAATTGAACGTAATCCTTGTCGCAGTGGTAAAAAATTGGCTACTTAATTTAACTTATCAAGAGAAATGATGCAACACAATCTTGCTAAAAAATGAGCTTGGATTGAAGCTTTGTGTAGGTTAAAACGCACCCGATCTTAATCCTGAACAGTAAAATAGAACTAGATAGCAAAGGAATTGTTTCAAGCAAGTGGCCAGTTGCCGAATGTAATGTTCTCTGATAAGGATCTACAAAACCAACCACAATGTTTATTCAAGTCGTGCTGAAAGTTTAATTGACAGACACAATAATACAAACGGTACTTTTCGAAATGTGTATTTGTCAAATAAACGCATATAAAATGAACTCACTCAAATATCACAAAACAAAACTAATAAGTATATAAACAACAAAACACTAACTTACGTACTGTTTTTATTTCCTCTATTAACTAAGTATACGTTTTGTACGGATTGTATAACATTGTTGCTGATTTTGGGCTCTATTGAGCAACAAGTAAATAAACAAAATGACCAACTTTATTTTTCAGAGAGGTAATAGAGAATTTACACCTCCAGATGGCCATTAGAAAGCAGGTACTAGCAAATAGATGATGGTTTGAGCCGATGGACACTCTCCATTCGTTTTTTACTAGACTTCTATCTGGGGCATTTTAACGAGTAAGGTTGGCATTAAAAAATACCAAAGACCCAATCATCTATTGGCCGGGAGTAGCAGGGCTTTCCAGAGGCTCACATTCTTGCAGCGTGCAATGGCTTCTCCGATCGGAGCGAACAAAAGTGTATTAAATCTATACGGGCCATATCGAAAAAGCCTGAATTTACTTTTAAATTTTAGAAGTTCCATCAATAAAATTTTACCACACATGAAAATAATACATATAGTGTTTTACTTTGTGGCAATTTTTTTAGCAGTCCCGTTATATACTTAAATAGTTAATGAAAATTAAGTCACAATGCTATAATTATTTGCTTAAAATGCTTTTAATTTATGTGTAGTTGTAGTTTACTTCCGTGCAGTAAATTAATTGGTTAATTAATAATTTAAATAATTATTAATTTTAATGGCGACCACAGAAAAGCTATTAGTTTTAAATGAGTCCAAATATTTAATTAGGTACAATAAAAGGTGCAATACAAAATATAATAAAAAAAAATACGTTTAGTTAACACTTAATCACCACAAAGCATAGCAAGTTAAACCAAAACCTCCCCATAAATTACGATTAATTTACCTGTGATAATGAAACTAAAGCAGCTGATTCGTCAAAATCCTGAAATTAAATAATTCTAATGTTTCTTACTCAAACATAAATAATAATGAATGTTTAATGAATTAAATATAAATAAGCAACAATTTATTGTCTTTATACCAAATAAAAATGTTAAACTGGTTACTAACTACTACTAAAAATTGAAAAACTCCTTAAGTAGGTAAACAAAAATGTATGAAAAATTAACTTTAACTTACAACTACTTAAGATTTTATTCAAATAAAACCAATGAGAGTAATATTAGTTTATGCATACCTGAGTTTGGCTCATTTCTTCTAGTTCTTGTGCTAAACTATTAGATGTTCCATTTAATAAAGATCGTCCCTCTTCTAGGCCTTTTGTTAGTACAATAGCCTGAAGTTCGTCATTTGTTTCTTCTAAGTTTTTATTTTTTAAACGCAATTCTTCAAGTTCATTATGCAATTCTTCAAGACGTAAAGTTTCTAGTGACGTTGTCGGTAATGCTGGGCCATTTTCAGTGCGCAATCTTTCAATTTCTTTGCTAAGCTCAATCATTAACTCTTCTGTTTGCTTTTTTTCGTGTAATAATTTTTTTTCGTTTAAACGTAATTCAATTATTTCTTCCTGAACCTGCATTAGATTATCACGAGTAGTATCATATTTGTCTTCTGTTAAATGTAAATCGGCGGCTTGTTTATCACATTGGATACGGATTCGTTGAAGTTCATCTTTTAAACTATTTGATTCTAATTCGATGGTTTTTATACGAATTTGACAGTTTTCATTTTGTAATAATGCTTCGCGCTCAACACGTGCTAATATCTCCCGATTTCGTTTTTGTTCTTCTTGCAACCGTTCATCAGATCGTAGTTCGGATTCGCGTAGTTGCTCTTCGAGCATATGATAGCGTGCTTGTAATACGGCATATTCGGTTTTTGTTCGTGTTGTACGATCTTCCACAATATTTTGTGTATCAGCTAAATTAGTCACTTGCTTTTGTAATAATTCAAGCTAAAAATAAAAATAAAAATGAATTTAATTAAAAATACACTGATGTATTGTTGTACTAAATGTTGTAACATATGTGTCATAAATTATTTTAGTTTTTATTTAAATTTAAACACACAACTAACTAAATTTTCAGATTAAAAACTATTTTGCAAATTTTATTGTATTTAAATATGTATAAATTTACAGCGGGCGAGTTGCTATTTAATTTTTAAGAAATGCCTAAAAAATAAGTGGTGTGCTGAAATTCGTATAAAACATTGGTGCGAATATTCGATTATCATATAAGCTAGAAACAAAATGGCAGGCGAATGTATGGGTTTAAGATGAAGAAAATACAACATGTTGCCACTTTTGCAAAGAACTGATCGAAGGTTACTTTTCGAAAAAAAAAATCATGAAGATAAGTTGGTTCAAATAAGTCAAAGGACGGCCAATCCTGAGTGTACAGCCATTTGTTTACCAGAAGTCTTTGGAGAAATAATGAAAATCTATCTAAATATTCCACACCACGATAAACTATACAACTAATGCAAACTATAAAATTGTATAGAACCAAAACCATATCATATTATAAATCACCGTGTTTATACTTTAATGTATATTAAATAGAATCTGTTTCACTAATCGTTTCATGTGAATTATCGACAAACCTATTCCATTTAGTTAAACAGAATTTTTTAATAGAATAAGTCTTTTAAATAACAATAATAAATCGGGTTTTACAGGTCATGCTGACCCTTACCGATACAATTTTGGCCCAAGCTTACTCTTCGTAATTTTCTAGAGTCTAGACAACCAGAAGAAGAAAATTTGTTCTCGAACCCGAGCGACCACTGCGCCTACCAGATTGTGGCTCTCCTCTCAGAGATACACAACATTGACCGCATTAGTGTCATTTTACATGAACGTACATATTTTTCAGGTATTCCTGATACTTTGAATTGATGTTTTTCAGGTTTTAGACTCTACAAGTCTACATGTGCTGGATGCAAAAAATTTCTGTAAAAATATGTAGACTACGAGTTTTGGTGAGACTAAAAATTGTAGTCTACATTTATATGTAGAATATGTTGGTTTGAAACTTGGATTTTTTTTTGACATTTGTATTACTAGCATAAACAACTAGTCTATGCTAGTAATACAAAAGTTGTCTATGTTACTAGTTCATATTTATAAACAAAAAAAACATAGAGGATAATACGCATTTGGATATCCTTATATTTACGATAGTGATGGAGGTAAATTAAATATAGATGTGAAATGTTAATTTAATTTATTACGTAATTTCAATAAGTTATCCAAGACAAAAACCAAAATGGATACGTAAAAATTTACATCCAGCTTACGTGAGTCTACAAATGAGATTAGTCTAGACTATCTCAAATGTAGACTCTACCGTTACGTGTGCTAGATGCAAGCAATAACTTGTATCTTACAGATAGAGCATATCGCGGCCATTTTCCATTCATCGTGATCAACATCGCTTTACCACACTAATCTAATAAGTTCGAAAATATAGAACGACAAAGTATTCACTTTGAATATCAAGAGCTCATCATTAATCCAATCAACTCTTTGTCTCTGCATGGTCAGTGTGAATCACTCGTAGGAATATTCTTCTATGCAAGTTTTCGCATTGACTTATGTTAAACATTGATAAAATAATACCAAATCGCTGTGAACACGGAGGTTTCCACCCTGGTCTGAAAATATGGTGAAGTCCGATAACTCCGTTAAGAAGTTACGTGAATTTGTTTACGTTCTATCAAATAAGTTTTTTTGAAACAAAGAGTCGGAAAATAAGTCACCTTGCTAGCAGGCTTATTCAAATAAGTCTGACTAATTAAATAGTAAACCATTAGATGTTGCTTGCGATTGTACAACTTATTCAGACTAAAGGCTATATTCTGCTCATCGACAGCAAGACGACACTCCGCATCAAACCAACCATTTTTGGGTTTAATTGTCGTCTTATCTAAAGTTACCGAATCGGTACTGATAGCTAAAATTTTCAATACCTTCCTTAGAGCGTTCACATTCTTAGGGCGATGATTTTTTGTCGCAATGCAATTGCTAACAAGATTTTGGTATTGTGTTTTCTTATCTTCGTTTTTAGAACCTTAACAATTGATACGTAAGGTTCGTTTTGCTGTGATCTCTGACTTGTGTAAAACTGCCATCGTAATTTTGCAGAGGCCTATTGATGATCACAGTCTATGAATTTGGAAGCCGACCGATATTAAATCAAATCTTGGACGACTCGAGACCGTCCCTTAGAAATTAGAACATGGTCAATTTGACATCGGGACGTCTTACGCATTTATGTCCGCAAAGTACATCATTCTTTCAAATAAGTCTTTATCTTAGGGTTGGCTAATATCCATGGAAGCACGAATACAAATTATTGACATGTTGGCTACTAGAAAGAGTAAACTACAGAACATAATTAATATAACAATTATGAAATGTTATTTTAAAAGCTGTATAACATAAAATAAATTTAAAATTAAATATTATGCATACAAGTAAATGTTATATACATTAAATTAATTTAATCATAAACTGAAAATGAAATTGATCATCAGTTAGTCACAGAAACAAGATTACTAATTCAAACGAAATTAAAATGACACATTATTAAAACATT
Source organism: Tipula confusa (assembly GCA_963556175.1). NCBI lineage: Eukaryota > Metazoa > Arthropoda > Insecta > Diptera > Tipulidae > Tipula > Tipula confusa. Next base: position 122,190,601 of record OY744476.1, read on the forward strand.
GATATGAATTTAAAATTTTATTTTTAAGCAAAATATCTTAGCTAATATGGCTACAGTTAAAATTAAAATCGAATAAAATTGCATTTGAAATTTTTACGGAACGTTCAGCAGGTAACTAATGTAATTGTTTAGTTCTTACGAAGATTTATTAAAGCCGATTTTATTGTTTAGTCCGTTCCGTTCAGTCGTTCTGTTTTTTTCTTCAAACCAAGCACATTTCTCAAAATGACGATTTATTCTTTTGCACTTTTTAATCGGATGTGTTTAACTTTATATTTTTAGTTTTAGTGAACAAACAAAACAATTAAAATATACAAATAAAACCGTTTAGAAATTAGAAAATGTTAAAATTAACAGTAGGTTAATATTGTGGGCATTCTAATAATATTATCCATTGTTAATTGTTTGTATTACAATATTTTATTATAAATATATTACAATATTTACGAGCTAAATAATTATATGAAAGTCATGTAATTTATCAAAAATAGACTACACTACTATTTTAAATCAAAAGTCGCTAAAATCAGAAAGACCAAAACCTTCTGAGATATTGTTAAATATTCTTGCGGATCATCGGCTCGCATGACGTGACCGAGCTAAAAATTGGTTCTTATTTTACCTCGTTTTTAGTACAACATTTAGTTTAATTTACTTAGTTAAAATTAGAATAAATGTTGCATTTTCCCGAGTAGTCCACGGCGTATAAAATCATAACGAAAAATTACCGAACAAATAAAAAACGCCACTTACAAAACTTACTTAAGTGTAAGCACTCCAACATATTATTACAAATGTAACTTCCTTATTATATAAATAAAATAAAATAATCGAATTACTTAAACACTATGCTACAATTTCTTTCCGCAACAATTAAAAACTTTTCATGTGTTTTCATAGTCATAAATATACAACGTCTACAACGAATACATTTTACGGTTTCAATTATCAAAAAATTCTTATAACTCATATAATATTTTAAAAAAGTTGCGGGTGTTAAAACGATTTAGACATTTAGCACATTCAGTCTCTAAATAAATTATCGCCCCTGAAGTTTTAATTCGCAACAGCTGATAACACTGATACAATTTAACAAATACTACTGCAACTGTACTATATCACTATAGGTAAACCGGTTGATCACTGTTTTTAGTCATATTCGACAAATTTTGAGTCTTAGTTGATAGCAGTATAGTCTTGTTTTGGTTTCACTTATATTTTTCAGAAAATTTCTTTGGTGTATTAGTCATCTTCGTTTGCTTCCGTTTATCCAGTTTCCAATTTTTCCGTTTAGTTTTTTACGTTTATCAGAAGCGATTATCATATAAAAATAAGAAAGGAGTTTATCGAAAGATGGGTTGCGAGAGATATATAGTTGTTTATTTATTTATTTAATTAGTAGATACAAAATTTGGTATTAGGAGGAAAAGCACATATGGCAGCAATTAAAAAAATTTTAAAATAAAAATAATATAAAAATTGGCTTCCATTAGGCATAAAAAACTCTTAAATTTTTTCAAAACAATTTCACCTTTATTACATACTCCATCTCGAGCATGATGGAATGGGTGAAATAATAATAAGTATACCAACAAAAAAATAAAGAACTATGTATATTGCCCATTAGTCAGCGCGACGCCACTTTAAAAATTCAACTTTAAAAGATTTGACCGATGCTGACGTTTTTGCAGCTAGTGGAATTAAATTCCATAGAGAAATGCCACTAACAAAGAACGATTTATATAGCGACCTGCAAATATTTTTAGGGGTGCCAGAATACGCAAGCTAGAGAAATGAAATCTACCAAAAAATAATTTTCTAAACAAATAGAAAGGTCGCTTAAAGATTCGTATCCCACCCCGTGTCGCCGACTTTACGGATTTTCAAACTAAATGTGTCCGCGCCGTTTTCGAAATATTACATATCGGCTATTTTATTTTTTCAATGAATTTTTCAATTTTAAATTCCATTTTTTTTCAAAATCAATTATGTTTTATTTTTATCGAATTATTTTTAGTTTTAACGTATTTGCTTGACGCGAAAAACTGAAAAACATTTTTTTATTTGGTCGTCAACTGAATTTTAAGGTTATGTTGCCCAAAAAAGTAAAAAGTTCATCTTTTGTGATTGCCTTTCCGTTTTCTTTTGTACATTTTATGGGAATGGGACTCATGGGTGGTCGACGCTGTGAATATAAAGTGGACAACTTATTACCAAAAAATTGTGTGTTAGCCGGAAAACGTGGCGGAATTTACATCCAATTTTTATATAAAAGGAGAGTTTCCAAATGTTTGTAGATGTGTTGATGGTAAAATATTCAATATTGATTCACCATGAAATAGCGAAGCTTTGCTTGTCGGTAGTTACGGAAATCTTTCACAATGTAATGATGATATTTAGACCAAACAATTTATTTTATGCATTCAATGCTAATTGGGCCGGAAACGTGCATGATTCGCGTTTTAGCAATGTTTCGCAAGTACCTAATTTAAAAGAAAAATGATAGTGATGTTATTTACATCTATTTTTAGAATTTACAGATTTGAAAGTGGTAGGATACGGTCTGAACGAGTTGTTATTTTAGGAAAAGAACATATAAGAAAAGATTTATTGGTGGTTGATGAAACCCAACCATCACCAAACAATAATAATTTATAACTGAAAGTGATAGCTGAATACGAAACGAATCAGAGGCGTTCGAAAAACTAAATAATATTTTAAGTTTTTTCAGATAAACTGTATAATTTTAGTCTATAATCTCAAATCTCTTTTTGAAGTCCATAATCTCAATTAAAATGTCAGAACTTATATCTGTTGGGTTATCTGGATATATTGTACTTCGATATCGTTCGGGGTCTAACTTTTATGTTATTTCTGACGAAGGTAAATTTATTTCCCTATTCAGTTTTATATTGTAATAGTCGATAATAAATTTCTACCGTTTTCAGCTCGACTTTTAATTGGCGATCTTAATTTTGAATGTCCCGATTTAAACGTTTCTGGCTAAGGAACCTAGAACCTAAGAGCTACCTGACGAACATTGGGTTTCCAGTAAATTTAGGTTTATTACCACGTGAGAATATCGCTCCAAATTGTCCAGAATGAAATTATCAATACGGACCTTGCAATACATTATCTTACAGTTCTTGCCTCCCCTTCGAACCACCGATTCTATGAGCGTTATCTAGCTTTGCCTATAAACTAATTATACAAATTGAATGCTTCGATCATAGTAAAATATATAAGTCTATTTTTAACAAAGTTCGGCTTTTTTACAAACCAAAGAGAATTTATCTAGCATATATTCAGCTTTTGTCAGCCGATCCTAATTGCATGGAATGGACGACAGCTAATATCTCTTTCCATCCTGCCTCCTTTTACTGCTTATAGTAGTAGCATTGCTTGTGATATTAAGAAGAAAAAACTCATTTTCCTCTGGTTTATTTTTTCAAATAATGCAAGTTTTTGCTTAAGTAAAGCACTGCGTTTAGTCCCTCTAAACTCAATACCAAATTTGTTAAATGTTTTATCTTAGCCAATCACATTGATTACAAAGAGAGGTTTGCAAAGCTTGATTAATATTTAATGAAATATATTAATTTAAATCTTTAATATTAATGTCTAAATCGCTGGGACGTTTACTTAATATGCATTCGAAACTATACATGGAATTTTTCTAGAATAACATTATGTTATTTTATTATGTTATAAGTGCTAAGTTGCTAAGTACCATGGTTAAATAGGCACTTGGTCGCATACAAAATTAATTACCATGCAAGAAAACACATTTGACGCTTGCATTAGCATGCAAATAAGGATGTAAGTTGTATGATAACCAACACCACAATAACAAGACCAGTTACAAAGAACCAAGCTATTGGACTTAAAGTAACCTGGAGTATTAGCAGCGCAAGAAACCTACTCAGGGATTATTGTTAACTTCGGTTATAGGGTAAAACCCCAATATGAGTCACTTAATCACAATAACTTTGAGTTAATCGTAAGTATTGATTTTTAAGAACTAATAAATTACTGTTAAATAAAAAATTCCTTATGAATCAAATCACATTTTAAAATGTTAATTTTATTTTGATTTGTGTGGGTTTTTAACAGCAAGCACATTTAATGATAAAAATTTAAAATAAATTTAAGTAGCAATGTTGGTAAATGAAAAAAAAAATACATACATTATTTTAGAAAATCAACAATGTTTAAATTTGTATACAAATTTTGTTATACTACCTAATAGTTATGTTAAAAGTTTTAACTTAAAAAAAATGTACAATATTAATTTATTTAATACGTACTTGTTCTGTCAATGTTTCGCAAAAATCATTTTTGAATTCGCTCATTATTGTATTTTTATTATTATTATTATTATTGTGTAGCTTATTTCTTGAATTATTTAATTCCTCAATTTTACGAAAATCTTCATTGCCATCCGTTACAAATAGATCAGAATTGGAAGAATGCGTTGATGTTCTCGACAATGATGAGTTCGGTGAATTCAGTCCATCATAATCATCATCATCCATATTATGAATAAAATCACTTTGGTGTAAACTTAAAAAAGTTTCTTCATCGATTAAAGTTGGTTTGTAAGCGTGATTATTATTTATATTAAAACTAAGATGACTTTGTAATTTAAATCCCAAATCTTCTAAGCAATCATCACTATTATTACTATTATTATTTATTAATAGAGATGACCTTTTTTCATTATTATCACAGTCTTTAATTAATTCAGGTCCAACAATTTCAAATTGTCCTTGCCAATTGTCATAATCTAAATCGAGACTCTCCGGTTGACTTGGTGTGCGACATTCAGATGTTGTCATCTTTCCGTCTTGTTTTGATATACTCTAAACTAGGCTTCCTATTTTCTAAATATATTTCGAAATATTTTATCAATCTATTATAATACATAGTTAGAATTATTTTTTTTTGAGAGTATCAAGAATAAAAATTCTATGAAGAAAATTATTAAAATTTTGCCACGGAGTTTTTCATTGAATATTATTTTTTCTCTTTAGATTTATCTCTGCTGTTAGGTTAAAGACCCATTTTTCTAGAGTATTAGTTCCGTCTCCGAACAAAACTAGTATTCTAATATGTTTATCGAATACTTAGTTGTTTTTTTAAAAAATCTTTGAAATATAAAAACCGATGTTCATTTCATGAATCAATAATAATTTTTAATATTATTTATGAATTAATTTTTGTTAATTTCATTTGTTAATCTTTGATATCCTTTGAGATACATGGTGTTTAAAAAAGTACACAGAAAAACCGTAACTTCCTGAATATTTGAAAATAGGATTTGGATGTTGGATATCTAAATTATCGGAGAGCAACCAACTTAGTCTTATTCGATTAATAATCTTGCATCCGTTTGAGTGGTTTAAAGTAAAAAAATAAAATTATGTTTTTATAATATTTAGTTTTTCTCAATAAAAACCCGTTAACATTTTTTTTAATTTAATTTTAATCCCCTAATACATTATTGGTACCCACGTGAAGTGATGTTGTAGTGATAATATCTTAACAATTTTTATTGATAAATCAATAAAAATTGTTAAGATATTATCACTCTAAATTATTTAAACAAAAGAAAAACTAATACAATGAATACGCATAGCAGCTCAACAGATAATAAGGTTAGAATTATCAAGAATTGATATAACCAAAGTCATACGAAAACAATTATTAGCCTGAATTCAATCACAAGTTGGACAATTGCAGCACGTTTCATAACTCCATGTAGCACTTTTACCAAATAAAATATTTATAAAAAAAATATTTTTTTCATCACTTTATAAACTCAATAAATCGAGTGTCAAAATTCTAACGCTTTTTTTTTTTAGAAAAACTGATTTTTATAATTTTTTTTCGCTTACAGTATCATAGCCTTTAAACCGCAAATTTTCGTTATTAAGTAAGTTGTCAGACAAATCAAGAACCTTCAAACGATATTTGTTTTCAGGACACAATCCATTTTAAGGAAACTCAAGTGAATGAAGTAAAATTAGCGGTGCGTTTAATGCCATTTGCCAGTTCTGTGCATCAACAATTTTTGCTCGGATGGAAAGTTTATTGGAAAAGTTGATGCGGAAAAGGCAAAATAAAATTAGAAAAACCAGTTGAATCGAGCGAAAATGTAATCGAGTATCCTTAATTCCTCCGAAAACTTTTTACCCAAACATCACGGTCATATGCAATTTTGTTAAAATATTCGCAAACACAACATAACGCTTTATCTTTTTCATCGATGGAAGCAAAACTGGTTTTCTTCCGTGGAGGAAAATGTGTGTTCAAGATTCATGGTCAAGTTTTTCTTAGAATAAGCAATCTGAAACAGTTAAAAGGTCAGTCTCTGCAACTTTACGTTGTTGACAGCACGCAACGGAAATTTGAATGCAGCATCCTTCCAACAACATTTTTATTCGCGAATCTTCGATTAAATCGACCACTTTTTCAGAAGCCACATCGACCTGTCAATACTTATAGGCTAACCAGCGAGTCCGTAAGAAATCCTTATGAAACATTACGGAATTTAACGAAAGTTTTTTCTTATGGCAAATTTAACAAGTTGCCTTTGGTTTAAGGTTGAGTATAAAATGATTTGACATTTCCTACAGTTTGCTTCGAAATTTTCGATCTGATAACTGTATTAAGCGGCAGTTCATTTAAATGAAACATTTTCGTTTAGTTCTTACGTATTCACTGTTTAGTAACATGCCGATTCGATCTGTCGTATTCTTACTTAAAGTTGTTACTGAGTCGCTGGTACATAACTATGTGAAGTAGAAGCTAAGGCAACGCAAGAAGCTTTTACGATGCAAATAATGCTATGCCGGTTGGGAACCTAGTCAATGCACCAGCGAACGTACAATGCGCCCACTGACATTGAGATCATCATAGTATAGTCATAATCAATGATGATATACAGCCTTTTGAAGTGTCGTCCGTGTTTATTCAAAACAATCCGGGCAGTAATTAATATGAATGTTCATTAATATGAATGTTCATTAATATGAATGTTCATTAATATGAATGTTCATTAATATGAATATTCTCAACCTACATTTGGACCCAATATCCTTTCTTCCATTAAATTCCAATAGCGCGGATTCACAAGCACGATTTCAATGCTAATCGAAATACACGTTTGCATGAAATCGTTCGTTAAAAGATACATGATGCTTAGGCCATGTACCATGTAGAATGGCGAAACACTACGATACAAACGCAAGAAGGCATTTCCAAGGCAATTTTTTGTGCGATGAAGACTCTCAATGTGAATGGCTATTCACAGTATCGACAGCGACAGATATTGTAAAATATATTTACAAAGTATTTGACTATGCGAACATGACGGTCATGACTGGCAAGAATCCTCAACTTAGACTAGATGCACCAATAAATTTTATTAATACCGCAGGTACATGGCCGCACAAGAAGCTATGTGGCATTTACTTGAATCATCAATGCATGATTGCTCGTATATGCAGTTATGAGACCAGTGCATTTAGCAAATGAATTACGAATCATTTTTTAAATAGCCTAGGAAGAACGAAATAAGATCCTAAGTTCGATTTTACCGAAAACGACGCATAGACGATAATTTCCAATCACCCCGGCATTCACAATTACAATAAACAAGTCACTGGATCAATCCTTTTGACCATGGTGAGATACAACTTCAATCGCCCGTATTTTCATAATAACAACTCTATGTTGCCCTTTTTTTGCTCAAGAACTTCCCGAATCGCTTTTGGATGATGAGTTTTCCTAATATTTAAAATTAAAAATTTGGAAATTAAATTGTATCATATTCGTGTTCATTCAGGCTAAGCTAGGATAATCATATTATATATATTTCAGATATATTACAGATGAGGGTCTTTGATTTAAATACAAATTCAAAAGAAATATTGAGAAGCAGCCCCGAGATTAGACCGCATGGTGGCCAGTTGTTTCTCATCGTATATAAATAAAACTGGTTCCACCTTTCTGGTACAACTACGCATTACGCGATTTTAGTAATTACGCGCATTATTAAAGATAAGAAGAAATTTTTATTCCACAAACTACAAAACATTAAATTAAATTGATTAAATCGTAACCAAGAGACGACGTATTTTGTTATCATTTTTGTTTTAGTTATTACAGAGAAAATATTAAACTAGTTTTTTTTAATGAATATGATAGTTAAGCTTTTACAGGCTTTTGATTAGACTACCAAAAACTGCAAATGAAAGTTTTACTTATTATGAGTAATTCTAGTGATACAGAAGAATGCTTTTTAAAAATAATACATAAATATACACAATTATGAGATGAAAATGGTCAGCCTAATTGTACAATAAATAAAGAAATTGTTATAAACTTTATTGTTTTTAAAAGTAAATTTCTCTAATTGAAATTGATCGATAAAAATCTCATTGAAACTATCGAAATTGACCAATAATCAATTGAAATTTTTCAAATCTCATTATAATATTGACCTCATTAGTTCAACATTAACTTTCCAAAACAGTCAAACTTAATATTAGGTCATTACCGGTTTTGTGAAGCTAAATCATTGCTCTTTTAATTATTACCATTGTTTTTATTTGTAGATTGTAAAATTAGTCTAGTAGGCGACGGCCTCAGTGAATTTGAAGATATATTAAACGTTACCAGATCAACATATTGTACATTTAAAACCATTTATTGAGGTAAAAAACTGAATAGATGATTTCTCTATATAAATATAATATAGCTTTTGTATATTATCCTATTAAAGTGCAAGTTGTACAGATCATAAAAAACAACCCGTATCCGAGTTCTCGTCCAGGTGCGACTAACAACTGCAATATGCGAGAAATAATTTATGATCAAAAAAACAAAAAAAAAATACACATCCGTTGAAATAAAAGAGGTCTTGAATCATTAAGAAAAGAGATCTTGAAAGATTAAGAACAATTTTAGAATAATCCACACAAACTTCACGACATACAAAAAGTTCGCAGAATTCGTTCGATAAATATTGAACTGGTTCTAAGCACAATCAATTGAAGGCAACAACACATCTTAATTAAAAATAATACATATGCTGTAAAAATTCACTATTTTTAAAGTATTGGTGGTCTAAAAAACTATGAAGTAAAATTAGATTTAATATTTCTGCATTATTTATTGAAACTATTATAGCAACGAAAATATACAAAACCAAGTACCTAGTGAATTTTATATGTTTTATTGAATGTCTGCGGGTTTACTGGAGCTATACTTCGATCAAGGCCAACACTTTGAATTGACTGTATTTCAGTTGCCATGTCAGGTACTTAAAAACTACATCGATTCACCCAAGGTCTGACGGAATAGTCGAAAGATTTACTAGAACACTAGAAGAGCATCTACAGGAAAAGTCAGTAACCACTGTGTATATGCAATACACGATATATCCACTTGAAAATATCATCTTTAGTAGAGTTTCAGGTGCTACGCGGAACTTTAAATGTTAAATCAACCGAAAAACAGACAAAGAAACAAAACAAAAGTATCTCAAAGAGGAAAGGGAAGTTCCCCAACTACATCGAAACTGGGAAGGACCATGAATAAGCAGGTTACCGATGTTGAATTCAAAAAATTTCCAGAGCTAAGATGAATGTTGCTCAACCGGTTGACCAGATATAATGGCGCAGTACTTGTGATAAAATTGTCTTAATAGTTTTGCCATATAAATTGGTTAACTCTGGTACGTCTTTTTTAAGGTCCTTTGTCGAAATATTTTATTTATTGTGTAATATTATGCTTCTAAGATAATTAATTTAAACGTTAAGCAATTGCAAAATTATATATGTATAAGCTGCCTAGAGTAATTTTATTTATAAAAGGCATTTTAAATCCATACTGTGACATCATAGTTGTCATTTGTAGAAAAATCAAACAAAACACGAGGTTTTTTTTTATGATTAAGTTGGCCGTCTGCGAATATTTTGCATAAAGTTGAACATATTTTAACTCGTAGGGGCGTGTTTTTTTAAATTTAGTTGTTGTGATTGGTCGAGAGCATGAATTTAATATGCAAGCATAATATTCGATGTCATAAAGTCGCCTTTAAACCTAAAAACTGAAATTATGAATTTATACAAAATGTAGTTAAAAAATTTACTGAGATTTGAAAGAGGACAAGAAATCTTCATAAGCCTAAATTTAAATGTGATCGGATTACATATTTTTAAAGTTGTTAAATTTTCTTATTGACTTGACTAACATCTTTGACATGATTTTATAATTAACTAATATAATATGTGATAACAATATAAAAAAAACTTGGTTAGCACAATATGAAATGCAATTATTAGTTAGATACTCGTATGAATATAAGTACTAATATAAATATGTAACTTATAAATAATTGAACTATATGATGTTCGCTTATTTTATTACGTTTTATTTATAAAAAAAATCGAATTAATCAGTTTTATTAATCATTCGTACAAATAATAAATGTTTGTTTTCCAAAAGGTTATCTATAGGTTTTTCAGATTAAATGAAACCATTTCCAAATTGAACGAAACTTTTAACAAATTAACAGAAACCTTTTTTAAATTAAACGAAACTGTTTTCAAATTTAATGAAACCTTTTTAATTGGGATGAAACGATACAATTAGAATGAAACTATTTTCAAATGGAAACTTTTTATATTAACTTGTTCGCCTTTGAATTTAAAACTGTGCTAATCGATAATAACTGTTTTTCATATATGTACATATATAATTAAAAATTCATTAAATTTTATTTTTATTTGGCATTCGGCAAATATTGACAATATAGGGCAATGGAAATTTAAAATAAAAATGTTTCGTCCGTAACGGCAAATACCGAAATTTGAAACCTAATTATTTTTCTATTTCATTTTTATAATACTAATTACTGTTAAACTCGAGTGGATTGTAATATTTTATACAATAAATTTCATTTTATTTCGTTGTCTGAAGTATATAAGTTCATTGATGCTACTTAATTACACATATAAATTTGTGGCATTCTTTACCACCCTGTGCGTTTTAAAGTAGTATTAATTAAAATTATATAAAAATTAAATTGCATGAAATGAATAGTTGGGTACAAAACCAACTTGTTTGGCCAAAATTGTATCCTAAATGGACAGCTGCATCACAACATTAATCTCTACGTTTCCAATGCAACAACATCGGCAACACAATCAATCAATACGTAATCAAGTTCCTGTTTCTATGTCACAATCGCGTCAAATACAAACAACAGCTCTAAAGGTCCAACATTAAAATTTAAAATCTAAACAGACATCAGTTTACCGTTGCAACACAACATCAAAATAATTTCAAAATAATTTCCCATTTAATAAACCATTTAAGATTTCTACCACCGTACTCCCCCCATGTTGAAAAAGCATTTTTGAAAATAAAAGCCAATGCTAGAAACTTATTGCGTTCAACGAGGTAACAGAATATAGTGGAAGTTATAAAGGACAGTGTTAATACAATAACATCTGCAGACTTTTCAAAATTCATAATGTATATGATGATGACACTCTCAGCTGCAACGGCAGGCGAAATATTGCCCTTAATTTATTAAGTCTTCTACATAGTTTTAATCGTATTACTAATACCAAATAAAATTTGATACATTTTTAATTATATGTATATGAAGAACAGTTATTATAGATTATCACAGTGTTAAATTCAAAGGCGATCAAGTTAATATAAAAGGTTTCATTCCATTTGAAAAAAAAAAATCATTCCAATTGTAAAATGAAAATTTCATTCCAATTGTAAAAAGTTTCATTCCAATTGAAAAAGGTTTCATTCTAATTAAACAGCTACCAACCAAAATTCCTATTTTCGAAATCTACAATAGATTTTAAACTTTTAACCTCATATTTTAAGTCTTATCATATTATACTAACTTAATTAAAAAATATATAAATGACACAATCGCTAACTAACACATTTAAATTTTTATGATTCGTCTTAAAACTTTAATCAAATCGTCATGTTTGCAACATAAAACAGAGTAATGTATGTGTTTTCATTTTAAGAAAATTGTACTAAAATAATATACAGTAATTTTAAAAATATATACATACAAAAGTAGAACGAATACGAAGATAGTGAAGGTCATTACTATTAAACATTGTGTTATTAAAATCAATGTAGGAATATATATTTAAATCTAATTTTAAAACGATGAAAAATAACCGTAAAGCTCTCTCGAATAATTTTCACCTAGCTATTTCTAATCGCTTTTCAAATATAAAAACGGTGAATAAATAAAGGCAAAATAAAAGCCTTTGCTGTAGGTAAATGGTGTAATGTAAATCATCCTTATAATATTTAGAACCTCTAGCTCGAAACTGGAAACCAAACCAAAATCAAAGACAGTTAATTTTTTTTAAATGTTTAATGGGCCACTTTGTTCTTTAAACAAAAAATAATAACAATGGCTGCGGTTGAATAGTCGGATTAATCGTTCTTCTACCTATTTTATAACAGTTTACGCAGGGTAAATTTAAACACCATATTAAAAAGCCAGGTGATTGAGCTGTTGTGCGTTGGTCGTTTATTTGTTTTAGATATCGATAATTATTTGATGTTTACCACAATATATCAGTAAAATTAAACCTTGAAACCAATATATTTTACCAATCGAACCGATTTTGACAAATGTATTTATCATAAAGAATACGGACACAACTAAAGATTAATATGTACTAAAACTTTAACTTACTGTACTAAATGTTTTACTCGACTATTTGTCCGCAGCTTATGTATAGAATTGTATTGTTTTGCAAAAATGTGTTTTTTTAAACAAAGATAAAAGAATTATCAACTTCGGCAGTTGTTAGATCTTACTCGGGATTACTGTAAGTTTCAATCGAGTATATCTTTTGTTATATTTCGAAACGAAATTGAAATTTGAAAATAGTTGTCACTTGGAAAATATTAACAACATTTAATTAATAAATATTTTGCTTGAAATCAAAGATTAACTTTGATTCTTTGTAATTCAAAATAAGCTACAGTTATCTGGAGAATTAAAAGGCATCGGTTATTGGTGTCTTGAAGTTATTTTCTGAGTTAAGCTTTAATTATTTGATGTTGTGTTGAATGTGACAAAATCGGTGACTCACATTTAACTGCTTTGCAAAGACAAATTATGTATATTAAAATATAATTATATGTAACAATAAAAAAAAAATTTCTTTGTTAATATATATACTATATATATATGTATAATATATATTATATATATATATATATATATATATATATATATATATATAATATATATATATATATATATATATATATATATATATATTATTATTACACTTGTATACATTCATATATAAATTATTATGGTTTGTAGTAATTTTTTAATAATAACGTCCATCGTTAATAAAATAACATTTGTCAAAAAATATTTATTTCGCATGCTATTTTAAATTTTTCTAATTTAATTTATCAATGACACTTCATTTAAAAAAAGTTAAAATGCTACTACTATTCATTAAAATTGTGAATCTTCCAAAACAGAGAAACGGAACTACATATATTGTAATTAAATTATAAAAAATACAATATTTTTAGAAAGAAAGGAAATCGTCAATCTTCATACAATTTTTTAATGTTTCAAATAAACAATTGAATATTTAAATTAAATTTTTATTCATCCGTGACAAGAATTTTAATTATTTTCTATTTAAATATCACAAAACATTTAAAATTAACAAATTTTGTTAAAAAATTGTAATTAAATTATTTATTATTACATTTTATCAGCACATTATAATTATATATTAAATATACACAAATTTTTCGGTTTTAATCTTGGTATCACATACTTTTGTGCAAAATAAACTAAAAATAAAACGAGAAACAAACACTTAATCCACACAATCGCGACGACATACTAAATTAAAACATGATCAAAAAAATTGTAAAGCTGAAAAACCGAATAAAACAAATTTAAAATTAGATATGAATCAGCACTACCACTGTATACAACTCTCTCCTTGTAGCCACTAACAATTTATATACTATTATATTGTAGTAAACATAATATTTTTTTTAAATACATACAAAGATTTTTCTCTTTTATTGTTTAGATTAATTTATAATATTCTTCGTTTTATCTTCGCCATTTTACGTTAAAAATAAAAATAATAATAAAAATTAAATTGAAATACATATACGTATATATAAATAACCTTATATATACAAAAACTAAAGGGTGCCACTTTAAGAGTTTATAATTGTTGAGTACCGTCTTAGTTATATAAGTTCGATGATTTTATTTCTTTGAATATACATCGAAGTGAATAACATTTAAGACAATCTAATATTTATATATTTGTGGATTATTTTAAAAAAATTGAATTTTACAAGTAAACAATAAAGGCAAAACAGTCAAATTTATCAATTAGTTGAGTACACATTAAAATATTGAATTATTTTATCTTGGTGAAGCTTTAACAAATATCAGTGCAATACCCAATACGTACTAAACCAATTTGGGAAATTAATCAAATTCCTTTAGGTCAAATATCATATACATTTACGACCATTTTGACCAATTAACGAACTAAGATCAATTATTTATGAAATTTCTAGATAAGATAAACAGGATATGCAAAAATATATAAAATTTTAATGCAAAATAAACATACCTTGTGATTCAAATCATGAACATCTTCCAAACTAACATCACTATACATTTCTTCTGTATTATCACAGTTGGAACTTCTACCAGATGAGTTAAAACTCGATGATCTATATAAATGGCTGAAACAAAGAATTGTATAATTACGTACTAAAACAATTTAAAAAAAATAACTCCTCCACATAATTCCATTTCATATATATTTTATACTAGTTGGTTAGTACAAACATATGTTTTGATCTCTAATTATGCGGTACACTTTCATACGTCACTTATATACGTACGTATTTATGAATAAAAAATTAATGCATACCTCGCTAAGGCATTTGAACCTAGTTGACGCCTTCCTGATCTAAAATTAAAAAAAAATTAATATTATTACATGTTTATATACATATATTATATATTTAATTTTCTGATTTAAGGTGATCCTATAAGTTTTTTCATAGAATTATTCGACTAAACTTTGGACAAAATAGCTATCAACAATTTCCAATTTAAACTTTATCAAGAAAATATAAATATAAATGCATTTTCTTGGTAAATTAGTGTTTGTCCATCAAGTAAAAATAATTTGTGGACGTAAGTGTAAACTAAAATGCAGGACTTACACCAAAAACTAATTTTGATTTGTTGCATGAGAAATTGTTAAATATCCACCTTTGGTGACGGTTAATTTAAGTTTTCAAGAAGGTGCTGTTCTATAAACATCAATTTTTTAAATAAATTAAACGAGCAATTTTAAAAATTATACTTAAAACAAAAACGAAAACTATTTTTAATTACACTAAACTACAATATATTTCGCTTGTTACAGCTGAAATCCTATAAAACCGGTTCGTAACTCCAATACAAAATTTAATTCAAAAAATTAATTAAAAATTTTTGATTTCCCTAAAAAACTTTTCGTGGCGAAAAATGAAATATTTCAATATTTTTTCGTAAGAAAAAGTAAACGAAAAATGTTTTTGTTCTGTTTTTCTGTATAATGGTTACAAAACGGTTTCATAGGATTTCAACTATACCATACGAAATATATTGTAGTTTTAGTTAAAAATTAAAAATTAGTCTTCGTTTTCCCGATGGGTAAAGCGCTTTAAAGTAATCCATTTATTAAATTTAAATTCATTAATAAACATTAATTTAGTATATATGCAGAAATAACAATTAATTTAGTATATATTATAACAAAATAAAATAAAATGTCAACTAAATAATAACACGAAAGTTTATTTATAGAAAATGGAATAAAACATTGCACAATTTCTGGTACTAATCTGCACATCGGTTTAATGACATTTACTTTTTCTAGCAAACACATATTGTTGGTGCTCGTTTTTTGCGTATTTTCATTGATTTCATTATATTACTGTGATGTTTGGTCTCTTGGGTTTTGTGTACAACAGACAAAACCAAATTTTGTGGAGGTTTGACAAGAGCAACATACACTCTCTCTTCCTGTTAAGCCGTGCAACGCGGACACACGTATATGTAAGGCATTGTATAATTTAATGAGACACAATTAATAAAGAATAAATAAAATCCGACATTATCCTGTTAATATACAACAACTGTAATCTTCGAACTCAACAGTGAACTCCCTACAAAACTTCAATAAAAATATAGTATGTATACACAATATGTTTAATGAACGTAAAGGCGAAAAATTCAATGATTCCACTTGAATTGCAATAGTTTTAGTTTAACTGTACTAAAATTAATCACATTTAAAAATATTAGTAACCCAACCGGACTATAAACTTCTATTCCAAGTGCTTTTCGATACTACTATGCACTGCATCGATCTTCTGGAACTACGAATGTCTAGGTTCAGAACATTTTTGGTCGATTTGATCAATTTGAAGAAACTTGGGCAACAAATGAAGAATGACTTGGATTGTCAATCGATTTTTACTTTGCGGTACACAAAGAATCAGACCAAAGAATCAGTTTAGTCACAGAAAGATTTTCTTTCACGATATTTTCTAATATTTTCACTAAAGCTGAAGTTATGTCATTCCCTGATCTACCGCTTAGTCCCTCGTGCCAAATATTGCAATATGTCGCATTTTTTGTATTACAATGCCCAGTTAGATTATAAAAGCAAAATTTCTGTTTATTAAAAAAATGGATACGTTGGGTTTTGGTAAAGTAAAAACAGTTTTGCAGGTCAAAATGTTCGCAGTAAAATAAAATAATTTTGTGTTTTTCTTCCTTTATATAATTTTTTATCACGTGACAAAAGCCCTTTAATTTTATTGCTTTTACACTAAATGCGATGGTACTGGCGGTTACACTAAATCAACTACTGAATATCTTCTATGGAACTAAAGGAGATACAACAAAATGGATTGAAAATTTTGAAAGAGCGTAATTTGGTTTAGTAGAAATCAATATCATATCTAAGTCAAAAAATTCGATTTTGGAAATACACCAACTAAGCACTGGTATGACGATATATATAAATATATATATATATATATATATATATATATATATATATATATATATATATATATATATAAATATATATATATATATATATATATATATATATATATATATATATATATATACATATATATATATATATATATATATATATATATATATATATATATATATATATATATAAGTATTTATATATATATATATATATATATATATACATATATATATATATATATATATATATATATATATATATATACATATATATATATATATATATATATATAAGTATTTATATATATATATATATATATATATATATATATATATATATATATATATATATATATTAGTATTTATATATAAAGGGTATCCGCTAACTAGCGGATACGAATGGCTTGGTTGGCCTCCGTTATAAACGTTTAAATTGAAGCCTTCCAACGCTGCAACTCTTGTATTAAAGAAACTTAAATATCTTAGGAATTAAACATTTTTATTTCCCAGTACTAAGTCTATTAAAAACCTTTTCACGGTTGGAAAAGTAGAATTTCGATACCTGTCTAAAATAAAATCCAGATAATATTTCAATATCATCCAGATAATATTTTAACAACAACTTGTTACAATTACGACATGTCGAATAATCACTTTTTTGAAAAATATCGGTCATCTTGTCGTAACTCGAAATGCTTACATAATCGCACCGCTGTATGTAAACACTCTTGTTTCTTTAGGATTAGCTTAAAATTAAATGACATAATTTGTATAATGAATGCCGACTTGATTAGATTTACGGAGTTGTCGATTTTGGCAGTGAATGAAGGGAGAGCAGAAAAAGCTTATATTGACTTAAAATCTAGTTTACCTGATTTAAATATTGATCAATATATAAAATATATTTAAAACTAGGAATGTTTAAAATTTGATTCAGAAAATGAAGTTGAATAAGTTTTTTACACCAATCCGTCGTTTAACGAATTAATTCGTACCGACCAGACTCATGTACGTTAAACATCTATTCTGGAACGTAATCCAGCTCTTCAATTATTTTTTTAAGAAATTTGGGATATTTATGAACAGCAAAAGTATCACTGCTGAGGCTGCTTTACTTTTCATTTTTATGTTATGAAGATTGTGGGACGTTTCGAATTTTTCAAACCACCTTACCCGGCGCCGAAATTTTCTGTTTGAAAATACCTTTCCATTGTATGATAAAGAATTTGTTGGTTTCGGGATTTGCTCGTTTTGGTGGAATTTAAAACGAACATAAAATTCGTAAATCGAATTTTATTTTTGTAAACAGAAACTTTGGTTTATTTGTAAAATTACGCTATAGCGAAATTTCGTAAAAAGAAACTTCGTTAAGCGATTGACTGGTGTAATTACATACATATATTGAAGTTATTTCGTTCGATATGGAAAAATAAATATTAAAGGCAGACTAGATAAATGTTTAAAAAAAATTCAAAACAGTTGTAAACTGTTCATATTTCTAATAACTGTATGATACTTAAATCACTATTTCTTCGTGTCACTTGATACGGCAGTCAAATTGTAGTATTCTCTTAGTCGATTAAAGCGACAGTCGTCACTTGAAGTGACGTAAATGGTATTCTCTTAGCCGTATGAAAAGTTTATCGTCGCATAAAATGACATTTTTCATCACTTGATAATTTAAAGTGACAGCCCCAAAACATAGAAAATGAAACAATACAAACCAAATTGTATTTGTATTTTCCAAATTTTCTAATTCCAAAAATTATAACGATTTAGCAATTACAAAAATCTGTGATGACAACTTGACCACTTAAAAATACATAATTTGTTTTCCATTCAGGCATTTTCGTAAAGGGATTTTGCACAATCGGTGAGAATAGAGTTGTTTTTGTAATTTCTTACATTTGAGTTTTGTCCGTCAGATTTTTTTCGATTTTGCACAAATCGATAAAAGTTATTAAGCAACTTATGATTAGTCGTCAAAATGATAAATTTTTGTGTAACATTTTGTGTGTTTCGTGATAAATAATTTTTAAATTGTTTAATACAATATTAAAATCAATTATTATATTATTATTAATTTTATAAATAATAAATTGTTACAATATTTAAAATTTTTTTTAAAAATATTTATTAGTGTTTACATGTATAAATAAAATTGTCAAATTCAAATTTTTAATGTCTTTTTGTGAGTTGGTTTTTATGCATTTGAAATCATTTGCATTGTGTAAAATTAAATGTCTAAAATATGTATTTAACATATAAATAAATATTTTATGTAAAAATAAATCTTACCGACACATAAATTGTTGATATTTATTTATTTTAAACCTTAAAATTGTCTCTATATTTTTCTCACCATCAAGTGTTTACTCACCTAGTGCAAAATCGCTTTTTCTCGCGATTATCTAAAAGTCGCTCAAAAAACGTGACTCACTGTGTGCAAAATCCCAGTCCTGGCTAACTTTTAATTAGTTTTATGTTGGTGATAAATTATTCAAGTTATCCATCCCATACAAAACGTAAATACAAATTTTGAGTGTGTTCGTTTCATGAAAGAAAAAATCGATGATTCATTTTGACAGATAAATCAATTTGTTGTTGTTGTTCATTCAAAGATCGTCAAGTCTAGGACTTGAGTTTATAAAATAATTAAATTGCTTAAAACAAACCAAATATTGACATTTTTTTGAAAAGAAATTTTGAAGTTTTGAAAAAAAAAAATAAAATACAGTTAATAAGGGCAACAACAACATCAAAATTAGCCTGAAGTTATCTCATACGTTCGTAAATAGACGAATAATTTTGATGTTAGCCTGAAAGTTAGTCTGAAGTTATTTAGGATCTATTTACGAAAATGCCTATTAATTTTCAGTTTTTTATAATACATTTGAATTATTTTTATTTCCGGCGTAAAATATTTGTTAGTAATAAAATTATTTTTTAAAAAATATAAAATATATAGTAATATTTATATTTTAATAGAAAATCAAAAATTAAGTTTTAGGATTTTCCTGGCTTTTTAGTCTTCTACTCTTTCGATTAATCGCCTTTTTTAAGGAATTTCCTGGAATTTATATAAATTGTATTGGTAGTATAAAAAACTAATATGTATACATATTTAACATTTTAAAACTAATACGACCACATTTAAAAATAAACTTCGTAACAAGAATTAAAGAATACAATTTTTGTTTGTATGAACTAAAGTCCTGGTTTTTGAAACAAATAAAGTTGTCTTTGAAGCCGCTTTCATATAATAATTCAGCAGAACATTTTAGTAATATTTCTTCGGCAAAACACGAAGGAATTAACTATTGTTTAACTTTTTTAGTAATAAATAATCAAAATCAATTTTAAGTTGGTATTCACTTTCGGAAATTAATAAAAAAGGTAAACATTGGGGGCATCTAGCACACGTAGAGTCTACATTTAAGATAGTCTTTAATGTAGATTAATCTCATTTGTAGACTTCTACGTGTGCTGGATGTAAATTTTTCGTATCCATTTTGGTTTTTGTGTTGGATAACTTGTTGAAACTCCGTAATAAATTAAATTGACATTTCACATCTATATTTACCTGCATCACTATCGTAAATATAAGGATATCCAAAATACTTGTCATCCTCCATGTTTTTTTTGGTTTATAAATATGAACTAGTAATACAAATGTAAAAAAAATCCAAGTTTGAAACTAAAGTAATCTACATATAAATGTAGACTACAATTTTTAGTCCCACTAAAACTCGTAGAGTTTACATATTTTTACGATTTTTTGCATCCAGCACATGTGGCCTTTTTGGGTCTACGTATTTTCGGTAGACTCTACGTATGCTAGAAGCGCCCAATATTTAATTCCGGCATGTTTTGCCGAAGAAATATTACTGAAATTTTCAGTGGTGCGATTATGTTAGCATTTCGAGTTTCGATACGATGGCTGATATTTTTAAAAAATTATTAAAATTAAAATTTTTATGTTAGTTAATTTATCAGCAGCAATATACAAAACATTTTGTCTTAATTATAGTAATAATATAGATAAGAAAACACACTATGCGAGTGTATGTGTTATGTATATGATGGCAAATGAAGAAGAAACTTTAGAATTAAGAAACATAACCGAGTTTCATGCAAGATATTATTGGTCGTTTTTTATTGGTTTCTATCAAAAAAATCTGAATTTTGTCTGAAAATGAAAATTGTAAAAAGATTGCTTTTGTTTTGTCATTGTAGTGGTGAATTTTATTTTTTTTTTAACATTTTAAATTTAAAGTATTTTAAAATTTTAAAACATAACTAAACATAGCAAATTAGCAAGAAACACTTTATGAATACAAATAGCACGGCCTCTTTCATAAAAAATCGAAAATATAAATGGCACGACGTCTATTATATAAAAATCCACCACAGCAAGACAAAATTTACGAATGACAGATCTAAAAATCGAGAATTGTCATAATTGACATTTCTTTTTATGTTGGTGTTGAACAAATCTTGCAAAAAATCCAGATTTCATAAAACTGTTCTAGATTAAAAAAAGCAATTTTTTTCACCAACAAAACTACAAAATCTGGGGTAGAGCAAATCTAGAGTTAAAAAAGCAATCTTTTCTTTTTGGTCCAATGAAAATTCACATTAGTTGCCTTAAACCAGCAAATATGTCATCAAAAAACATATAAGGCCAGCTAACTAAAGGCAAGTCATGGCAACAATCTAAATACTGTCAAAATACAATAATCAATTTGAGAGTAAGTGTTCTGAAAAACCTGCTGTTATTTATATCATGCCTTGCAGCTCTGATAAACTTAAGATTAAGTGGATGTTATCCTGTACTGGTTGTTATTGTACTGTTTGGTGTTTTTTTTTATTAATACTCCATAAGGTAAATTTTAAGAATAACATATTGGTAGGTTATTGTCACATGTCAAAACTACTCACAGTCACAATTACACAAAATAATTAAATTTATTTGTTAAATATCGCCTACTCCTTATTTATAAGAATATGACCGTAAGTGAACAATTTAAAAATGTATCATACCATTAACATCGCTTTTCATTTTGACGTTATCTAACAAATATCATCGTTAATATTGATTTTAAAGTGGAAATTAAACTAATTATCTAATACAGTAGTTCTAATACATAATATAAGCTTCCTACATTATGTATTTGATTTTTTTGTTTAATAAAAAGATTTAAATAAAATATGTATTATATATATATATATATATATATATATATATATATATATATATATATATATATATATATATATATATATATATATATAAACTGTAATTTGTGAGTAATTGAAACATGTGTTTAACCTGTTTTCAGAACTGCAACTTGCAAAATATAAACTTTGAGTAATTGTGGCGCACCTTAAAAAAGTGTTACAATACTTGAAGTGACGAATGAAGCAGTTATTAAACATCTGGAAAACAAGTAGAAGGCTTGTTATTTTTTCATCCGAGGCGCTTTAGGTTATTTATCGAACATGATTTTAGTAACATATTAAAGACAACTGTTAAACATGTTACCTAAGAAATTTGTCGTAGACAAACAATTTGTTAGGTATGAGTAATTTGTATTGGCTTTCATTACAAAACCAATATAAATTATAAAGTATGTATAAATAAATAAATACGAAATAATAATTAATGTACAGGAACAGTAGTGTGTATAATTGTATCAATATAAATAAGTATTTGTGTATTAGTAGATCCCAACCACGCTATGATTTATAAAGATATTGATATTAGTTTTATAGGAATGTAACATGGTTTTCGTTAAAACCTACAAAAACATTAACAAGAGAATTTCAAAGCAGTACACAATGTATGGGTAAACTGGTTTTTTCTATAATGATTGCTTTACAAACTTAATTTAAATTTAAATGATTAAACAATAATTAATCTTAAATTCTCGTTTGTAGGAAGTAAAAACATTACATATAAACATATATTATCACTATGCTATTGCATTTGTTTCTATATGGTTTTTTGATCATTCTTTAACTGTGTCGTATGTATTAAAACTATTTTTATTATGTAGTATTTATTATTTACCCACCTTTTAGTTCGTTTTTATGGTCGGTTATGGGCTTTCGATTACCTTTTTCAAAAAAGTTATGATATTTAGACCAAACTATCTTTACAAATATCTACCCGTTTCACTAAGATCCCAACAGCATGAATAATTTTACGAGCTTACAATTTTCTATCATATGAAAATTCAATCGAAAACGAAAACAAAATGGCGTTTTATATTTGTATTTGTGATAATAAACTGGTTTCATTCTCTTCTTCAATTAAATATATATCAATTAAAATTAAAAATAATTTTACAACTTGCTTATTATTCTATTATTTTATTTATTATTATTTTAATTTTTAACTCACAACCTTGTTTAATTATATTATTTTGACATTTCTACAAAAATTGACATTTCTTCAGAAGTTTCTTGCTGCAGAAATAAATTTAAAAAAAACCTGATTAATTTTTTTTATGCGTTTTGGCAAATCGAATTCAACACAAGTTAGTAAGTCCCCATACTCCAATTCGTTAAATATTTTTCTTATCGTTCCTTAAAAAATAGAATGGTAATCAAAATCAAAAACACACTGAAGGCTATTGTATACATTCAAATATGCCAGGAGAAATTTAACATTGAAAAACATTGTTGATTTTGATTAGTAGCGCCATCTTTTGAGGAGTCTTTAGTTATACTAAACGCGTTACCACATGAATAATTCGACGACCGACAGATCAAAGCATCAACTCAGTATTGCCTAAAATATTTTACAATCAATATTAAAATTGTGTCACTATTTGATATACTTTTATCACAGTTATAAAATTTTTGTTTTTTTTAAAACTATAAAAACGAAATAAAAACAAAGAACTTAATATTTCAAATTATTTTAAAAGAATATACTACTTTCTTTTTTGTGATATTAAAAATTTTTATATTTAAATTTATCCAAATTTTCAAAAAAAAAAAAAAAAAGAAAAAGGAAGTTTAAAAAAAAACAATTTTTTTTAGAGAAAATTTGAATAAATATAAATATCACAAAAAAGAAAGTATACTATTTTTTAAAATAATTTTTATTTTTATATCTACAACAAGAAATATTGAATTCTTTGTTTTTATTAAAACAAGGTTCCTTATTTCATTTTTATAAATTTAAAAAAAGAATAATGTTAAAAATATGTTCAATACATGAAAACTAACTTTTTATCAAGAAACTTTGTTGAAATAAATATAATTTCATTCAAAATAATGTTCTTTTATGTTTTGTCCAACGGATCAAAATGAAACGATTTTGTCGGATATAACATATCCTTTGTGTTTATAGCTTAGATTTGGGGTTTTCTTTGTTTGTATAGCTGATACCAAGCCTATGCATATTTGTATGCCCAAAACTAACAATAATTATACAAGCCGTGCTGTACAAATACATATGATATACAAAAAGTACACTAGAAGTAGGTGTATTGGTCTCAAAACACATAAAAAAGTGCAGTAGAAAAGTTTTTATTTAGTTTATAATTACAAAACACAATACATATGAAATATAAATGTTCGTTTTGTATTGTTATATTTGAGTGGTAGTGCATTTTATTTACGTTTTTCTGCTCTTATACCAAAGCCACCTTTAATCTCTTTGAAGAAGGCTGCGTGTTCCCGTCGTACGCAGATACATATTAAAAAATGTAACCTATTGACTGTATTACTGAGGCAAAAATCCATATGAAAATTTTTTTAATTTTCTTTTTGAATGGTTTTAAAAAACCCACACTACCATAACGTTATATAAATTTGAGCATATTACAAAACCCTTTTTATTACAAGCCGTATTCATTGCATACTAATGCTATATAATCAAATACACATGAGAATGTATTGTAAGTAACAAAACGTGTCGAGGTATGGTTTCGAAAAGAGTATAGAAAAATATCAAGAGAATGGTTGAAAATAAAAAAACAATTCACAATACAAATAAATACAATACAATTTGGCTCTTATTAAAAAATTAAGAGACTAAAAAATACTCAATTATCTATACACATTAAAAAGTCTACGTAATTTTGAGATAAAAATGTTAAATAGTGGTAGAATGAGAAAATTAAACATTTTTTTATATGGATTTTGATATTATAACACTCGTTGTGCGGGCGAATTATTTTATATTCTCTATTTAAAAACAAACAGTTGAAATTAATCAAAAAATAACAAGTTCGCTCAGTTTTTTTTTATTTCCTAAATAGTTTAATGTTAAATGTTATGTTCCGCATTACTTAAATTTTATTTTCTATGAAACTTGATTTTTTGGGTTGTCACTTTTCTCGTGTATGAGCAATATATAAACGTGACATAATCTCACAAATACATTCAATAGGTTACTTTTCTCTCATTTTTTTACAGCTTATGTATGAGTACACTCGGGCTTCTTATAAGGGAACGAAGACGGCTTTGACTTATACACATTTTGAAGTGGACTATTTGTATTAGTGTATCTGTCTACAAAACTTACAGCACGGCTTGTATAAACATTTGTACATTTGTGTTGGTTTTGATTGGCCACGTAATTGAAACAAAAAGGTATTTTAGTATGTAGTATAAAAAGTATGGAGAGCCTCTCTCTTATATGCAACTACCCAAAAAAGAAATGGGATTTAAAAATGTAAGTTTTAGATTACATTTTGTTGTTATTTACTTTCTTGTTTTTATTTGTAAATTTTACTAATTAGATTTACAATTTATCTTGTTACATAGCGTAAAACTGATATAACAATAATGAGTTTTAATTTATAATTTCAAGTTCTTATAAAGATATTTTCGGAAAATTAAACATGAGTTTCGTATTAAATGTTTTTGTTTTGATACGAAATAATATGGCGCCACATGTAAACCGTAAATGTTGGTCGACAAATAACGTCACAGTAAAAAAACACATTTGACATTTGGCTTGGAAAAGCCAAGTTTGCGTCTTGAACTCTATACTTAATTTGGTTTCAAATTATTCCTAAAATATTTATGTAAATAAAATAATAAATATAATTAAATTAAATATAGTAAATATAATTATAATTAAAATATACATATTAAAATTACAAAAAATATAGTTTGTCTCATTTTATATCAGCTATACATACACAAAAAAAAAAAAAAAAAAAAAAAATCCAACTTAAAAACACATCGAAGTGAGGTTATTTCAGATCCGCAATTAGTTGGCAACATGTTGAGTCAAATCAATATTTTTGTGATAGATTAATCCATCGGTTATTTTATAGAAAATTCTAAACCATTTTTTACATAATATTTAGATAATATTATAATACATATAATATATATTATAAAAACGACGAGCATAATGACCACATTTCTGATCGGGATAATAAATCTTCCGGTCCGAGGACAGAGTTACAGAGGGCTCGCGGGAATTTTGTCGAACGCGTAACAATAAAAACTCCTCCTTTTTGGTATGAAATGCCGGAGCTCTGGTTCCGCCAGATGAAGGGTCAGTTCATTAAAAGCCGGTGTAACAAAGCAGGGAACAAAATTTAATATTGTTATTGCCGGACTCGATCAGAGAGCGTTAAATGCAATTAGCGACGTAGTTATCCAAAAACCGACAGAGCAGCAGTACGACGATCTCAAACAAGATCATGTTATCCGATTGGCAGAGTCCGATGATTCTAAATTACCGAAGCTTTTAAAAGACCTCGATTTGGGTAACAAAAAACTAACCCAGTTGTTACGGGAAATGAGAAATTTAGCTAGTAACCAGGTTTCGGACGATTTGTTAAGAAAGTTATGCTTACCATCACAAATTCGAGTCATTTTAACTCAAAGCATCGAAAATTTATTAACCTACGCAAGTTCAAACGTCATGTTGATGTCTGGGGAAAAGAAGTCCCGGATAGCGGCAATAGGTGGTTCCGAAGCACATCAGTTAGGGCTCGAGTTAAAATGAGAGCAACTCATTCAAGAAATTAGGAATGGAAAACACAAGAATCGAATAACAAATCGTATAGATCGCGGTCCCGAACAAATTCATGAGCTAAACAGCGAACATGTTGGTATCATCTTAGATTCGGCAATAAAGCAGAAAGTGCGTTAAGCCATGCGCTTTTATACAAAACACGGAAAACTAACTTCCTCTTATAAGTAATTGTCGCCATATAATTTCCGATCGAACCAGTAATCGTAACTATTTAATAGACATCGGGACCGAAATCTCTGTCATTCCACCATCTCATGAGGAGAGGCATAATAAAAGAAGCGATTTTGCTTTTTTTGCTGCCAATTGCTCGAGAGTTAACACATACGGCACCCGGTTGATGAAGCTAGATTTAGGTCTAAGACGAAATTTTAATTGGACCTTTATAATCGCAGACATCTCAAATCCAATAATCGGCAAAGATTTTTTAAAGCGGTATGGTATAATGCACTTAAAGCGAAATCGTATTATCGACTCAGTTACGTCACTTCATACTACTGGAAAAGCCATTAACATTGTTTCTTCATTATTGACTACAATCAATAGCACTACAATCGAAAAAATATAAGGAACTCATGATTGTTACCGCAGTCGTTAAACATTCAGTTACGCATTTTATTCAGAAAAAAGGACCTCCAGTGGCAGCTAAACTTCGAAGGCTTTCGCTGGATAAATTGGCTTCGGCTAAAATGGAATTCGATTATATGATTATGATTATATGATCTGCAGACCTTCCGACAGAGATTGGCGTCCGTGCGGTGACTATCGCGCTTTAAATGCTGTTACCCAACCAGACCGTTATCCTATACCTCACTTGCAGGATTTCAGTCATCAACTTGATGGTCGTACCATTTTTTCTACGTTGGACTTGGTAAGAGCGCATACCAGATACCGGTCGGGCCATCAGACATACCGAAGACTGCGATCATTACGCCATTTGGACTGTATGAATTTATCCGTATGGGTTTTGGATTAGGAAACGCTGCGCAATCAACGCATCAACGGTTTGTTCATTCCGTATCCCGTGAACTGGATTTTTGTTACACCTACATTGACGATTTTTTAATTGTTTCCAGAGTCTTGGCAGAACACATAAGCCATCTCGAGTGTATTTTTCAAAGGCTCCAGGACCTCGGGCTAAATATTAACACGGATAAGTGTGTATTCGCGAAAACAGAAGTAACATTTTTGGACCACGTAATCAATCAGTTCGGAATTACACCTACGTCGGAGAGAGTTCGATTGATTTCCTTTATAACCGACCTGAGACAGTGAAGGAAATACGACGTTTTCTAGGAATGATTAATTTATATTGCAGGTTTATTTCTAAATCAGCGGAAAGTCAAGCATTATTGAGCGATTTCCTAAAAGGTAGTAGGAAAAACGACAAGCGAAGATTAATTGGACAGACGAGTCGAATAAAACGTTTGAAGAGTGTAAACGACAGTTGAGCAATGTATCTACACTCGTACACCCGGAAGCGAAAGCACATCTTGCCTTGATGGTTGACGCATCAGATTTAGCTGTTGGTGCTGTAAATCAGCAAAGAGTTAGTGGGACTTGGCAGCCAATAGGCTTTTATTTTGTTAAATTCACCTACACACAAAAACGCTATAGAACCTACGATCGAGAGCTATTTGCCGCGTATTTGGCCGGAAAACATTTTCGTTTCCTGTTGCGGAGGGTCGAGCTTTTGCTATTTTCAATAACCATAAACCACTGGTTTACGCATTCCAGCAGAACCCAAACAAAGCGTCACCAAGACAGTTCAGGACTTAGATTTTGTAAACCAGTTCACAAGCGACATTCAGCATATATCCAGTAAGCATAATGTGGTAGCTGATGCTCTTTCTAGAATCTATGCAGGAAGCAATTGATTATACCAAAGTTGCTGATCTTCAAAGTCAGGATGAAGAAATAAATCGATTAAGTTCAAAAAGTTTCCCGTTATGAACGCAAATAAGGAGATATTATGCGACATATCAACGAACATAATAAGACCATATATTCCACACTTAGAAAAAAAGTGTTTGATATGGTCCACCACGGTCTATCGCATCCAGGCATACGAGCTACTACCAAGTTGTTAACTAGCAAATACATTTGGCTCTCGATCAATAAGGATTCTTATCTTTAGCAACGGGCTAAAGGTTGCATTGATTGCCAAAGGTCAAAAGTACAGCGACATACGAAAAGCCCAGTTGGTCAATTTCCACTCGTCAGCAAACGATTTGATGAGGTTCACCTTGATATCGTAGGCCCCATGCCAACGTCGGATGGAACGCGATATTGCGTTACTCTAACAGATCAATATACCCGCTGGCCCGAGGCTATCTAATTGCCGATATCTAGGCCCAGACTGTTTTGCCAACAATTTTGTTCGAGTTATACGCACAGCCTAAAGAGAGAAGATTTTGGCGCAACCTCGGCTGAGATGCTTTATGGAAAAAGCTTACGTCTACCAGGAAATTTCTTTTGCGACACTTCAAAATTCATATACCAGTCAGAATTCGTAGCACAGCTTAAAGACGCCATAGAACAAGTTAAACCAAGCCCCGCATCCAAACACGGAGATACTGCAGTGATGAAATTTTTGAAGAAGATTTAAGTGAAGTGTCTTCATTAGAATTTAGTGAATGTTCTAATGAACCTAATGTTGATGAAACGGGATTTAATTTACAAAATGATTTGGCAGAATGGATCGTAAAGAATCGAACGACAAATGAATCTGCGAATGATTTATTAAACATTTTAAGAAAAATCCACCCAAATTTGCCGAAAGACGCTCGTACCCTAAAAAGAACACCTCTAACAAGCAACGTAATTGTCATCGGAAGGGGATGGTATATTCATTTCGGTTTTACAAGTTATATTAAAAAGTTTTTGAAGCAAAACCGGAATGAACACTTAAAGGAGCTTAAAGGAGCTTAAAATTGATGTTGGTATAGACGGCCTTCCATTGTCTAAAAGTTCTTGTAGTCAGTTGTGGTCTATACTAGGAAATATAGTTGACAAAAAGGATGTTTTTACTATCGGTGTATACCATGGGTATCATAAACCTTTCTGCACGGATGTGTTCTTATAAAAATTTGTTGATGAAATGCTATTGATAAATTTAGAAGGTGTAAACTATGATAACAATGTAGTTTCGGTGATTATACGTGCAATTATTTGCGATGCACCGGCCAAGTATATGGTTCTTGGTGTAAAAGGACATACCGGCTATTATGGATGCACTAAATGCGAAGTCAAAGGGGAATACTTAGATAGGAGAGTTGCCTTTGTTGATACTAATGCTCCGTTAAGTGATGAAAAATTTAAAAGTGACAATTTTCTTCAGGTAAGTGCACATTTTTTCGTGCACTGAGAGACTCCTTTTCCCAGTACGCCGTGAAAATTACCGTGCATAAGGGTACCGCTTTCCTTGCGCTTTGTTTGTTGGGTAAGAGTAGTAAAATTGGTACAGTAACATGTCATTTAAACTTTAAAAACAAATTATTTTACTCAATTGTGTATATAGGTTTTGTTTATCTGTGTCAACGAAAGTTACAAGACGGCTTGTAATAAAGAGGGTTTTGATCAGAACCATCTAAACTACAAGCCGTATTGTTTGCATACTCATGCTATACAAAAATATATACTTTGATTGTATTGTAAGTAGAAAATCGTGTCGGGATATGATAGCGAATATTATGTAAAAGAAATAAACAATAAAATCAAATAATGCGCATGCGTTTAAAATTTTTTTATTTGTTTATATATGGAGTTTTGATAGTTATTAATACATCCAAAACCAACACAAATGTATATACAAGCCATGAAGTTGCGATACTTATGCAAAAAGTGACTACTATTCCCAAAACCAAAACCCTCTTTACTACAAGCCGTCTTGTAACTTTCGTTGACACACATCATCATGTATTTTTAAAATGTATTAGTGAAAATATATACTTTAGATGTATTAGTAACTATCAAAACTCCATATAAAATTAATAAAAAAAATTGTAAACGCATGCGCATTATTTGATTTTATTGTTTATTTCTTTTACATAATATTCGCTACCATATCCCGACACGATTTTCTACTTACAATACAATCAAAGTATATATTTTTGTATAGCATGAGTATGCAAACAATACGGCTTGTAGTAAAGAGGATTTTGTTGCAAACAATACGGCTTGTAGTAAAGAGGGTTTTGGCCAAGCTTCATGACTTGTATAATTATACAATAGTGTTGGTTTTGGATACATCTAAAGTATATATTTTCACTAATACATTTTAAAAATCCATGATGATATGTGTTAACGAAAATTTCAATACGGCTTGTAGTAAAGAGGGTTTTGGTTTTGATAATAGTTATGGCAATAAACTAACATAGACACAATTTTTTTTGTATATAAAATTTTACTGACAAAGTTTGGTGTCTTGTTCATACAACCAATAAATTTATATTTTTATTCCATTTTAAAAATACTGACAGGAAATATTTCCCTATGGAATTCTCGCTTACGGCTTGTATAATAGAGGGTTTTGCATGATGGGCAAGAAAAAATATTGCTCCGTAAGGTGGTGTGATTTGTTTTTATTGCTGAGAAAAACCATTATATGTGTAGGTAGAATACATGACTATACTATAGTGACTATACGCATTTGTTTTCTATCTCCATCAACAAGAGATTGTTGTGCTGTGTTATAGAATTTGATGACTTGGTGAAAGGGTTTGCGAAAATAAAGGCTTTAAATGTGTAATTTATTTAATTACATGGCAATAGTTGTTATATTTTATATATTAATCAATGATTTTATTTATTTTTGGGAGATTTTAACTAATCGAAACTAAGATAAATCAGATGTCTGTGATCTGTCGTTATTTAATCTTCTAGCATTTATTACGGATAAAATTTCAGACTCCGTAATGTACTCAATCTGTATATTCACTCGGATTGATTTACAACATATCGAAGTAACAACATTCTCGACTTGGTTTTTATACCAATAAAATTGCATTAAACAAACTGTCTTAATGAAGATCTTAGTGGTTCATCGAGTGATACACCGCAGCACATTCAATTAATTTTTAAAAATTGGGTTAATTTTAGAAATAAAGTCTTCCCCTACGGGCGGGGCCTATAAGTTAATTTTTTGCCAGTGAAAATCGAGAATATATTGAGAAAATTACGATATATATATATATATATATATATATATATATATATATATATATATATATATATATATATATATATATATATATACCACGGATAATTTTCATTTTTATGAAATATTGAATATTATAGCATTGCATAATTTATATCCCGTTTGTCTGTTAATTTGTTGATACGCGAACCATGCTTCAATCGTTGTCTATTTAGCTTAAAAAATCGGAAAGCTAAAGCTATGAATTAAAGTAAAGTTATGAATTATTCAAGAAGGCCAAAGGGTTATTTTGATCAATCGAGTGAATTTATTCCAAAAATGAGGCATTTTTGTGGCCCAAAATTTGTCCTTTAAAACCCTTATTGATAGAAGTGTCAATAAAATGCTAGATGTGTAAAGTATGAAAACATAATGGAGCGCGAAAAGCTAAAATTGCACAGGGCGCCGAATTGGCTTGAACCGGGCCTGAATATGGCTTTTATATATATATATATATATATATATATATATATATATATATATATATATATATATATATATATATATTTATATTAAGATATGGCCTATATATATATATATATATATATATATATATAGATATAGCATGGGTAAGCGTGTATCTGCTTTGTATAACCTATGTCCAATGCTAAAGTCCAAATACCTTGCAAATGCCGCCAAGCAGAACCATAAAATGTGTTGATTAGCAGAGTATCAGACCCGTTGTCATGTGTCGGTGTGAGAGTTAGACCGTTATGGATGAGTATGCAAATGGCTGTAAAACTTCGAATGAAAGGTTATGAAGATCCTAAAAGGTTAGTGCAATGATCTTTTAGAGAATATCCGTCATTTAGCTGGCGTAGAATTTGCAGTCGGCGGCGATGGCTCCTCGGGGACAAGAAGGACTTACCTTCTTCTGGTTGTCTAGTACAATATGAAGAGTTAGCTCGATCGAACCGAATTGTTAATTCGGTATGTGCCACCAGTGGCTTGTAAGACCCGCTTCATTATATGATAAAATAATACGCATGTATTGGTTTGTAAAATAGATAAACACATTTTATTAATATGTAATATATATTATTTTAGCATTTTTATTTAGCACATTTCGATAGTAAATAAAATTAAACTTAAAAGTTTTTTAGAATAAATTCGTTAAAGCATTGACTGTTACTTGAGATATCAGTAATCTTCGAAAATTCCGTTTTTTTACTTGGATTTATTTGATAAGATAAGTTCTGTATTCTTTTATATTTATTTTTATGATATTTTATGTGACGAAACTCTAAGAAACATAACAAGTTCTAAATAAATAATTACATAGTAGTATTAATAAAATCAAACCCAGTGCATTTTTACGTATCATATTCGAGTTCCAATGTTTAATTAAAGAGTTTACAAAATGCATGTACAAATATTACATAGAAGTTTATATTATGAATAAGTACTTTAATTTGGTACACTATATGGAAAAGATATAGCTAACTTACTATCTAGATTAATACGATGAATTAAATAAAATAAATTATGAGCATGAATAAAATCAAACATAGCATAATTAAATCTAATACACAAAATACATGTTCGTTTCAGTATTATGTATAGGGCGTTTATAAAATAGTTTGAAAGCCCTTTTTATATTCTAGATGTTTATATTCTAAATGCAAGAAAAACAATACGAGCAGTTAAAAGTATAGAACGTGTAATTCGGCGGAATAATAAAAAAATCAAACAAATTTCTTTAATAGAAAGTCAGTTTATTGAACTGAAAACCGATTATTTTCCAACTAAATATTTTAATATACATATTTCTATATTAAAAATAATTGATTAAATAGTGATTTATCTATCCAAATGATTTTTGATATGATTTTAATTAGCGATTCTGTTACGTTCTGACAACGTTTTGATCAATAATAAATATTGACTTTCTTAAAAACTAAACTATGGTAAATAGGCCGTAAACGTCCCGTGCCGCGTCTTTAGAGAGTCCTTTTGAACCACTTGGTACGAATTGGCGAAAGTTGTAGGTTCCAACACTGTCCAACGCATGTTGGTTTACATGCAATTCGGTCACCAAAAGTTTACCAAGATGTAATATATTGTTTATATTTATAAATTTGTGGACAATGACGAGTATCGAACTCGGGACCGCAACGTTTAAGGCAAGTATCTTAATCATCGGTATGCGATCGGTGACAATGGAATTTATTAGATTGAAATAATTCTTTGCTTAATTGTGTTAAGTCTCTTACTA
Source organism: Tipula confusa (assembly GCA_963556175.1). Classification (NCBI taxonomy): domain Eukaryota; kingdom Metazoa; phylum Arthropoda; class Insecta; order Diptera; family Tipulidae; genus Tipula; species Tipula confusa. The sequence continues at coordinate 122,225,165 of OY744476.1, forward strand.
ATGTCATTACAATCTAATGTAATAACGTAGCAATTGACACAGTGGTTGATAACGATCAACACCACTAAGGCCTTTATGATTGCCGAACCAACGTCTATACCAGTACATGATGGCTGGAGCAATCTAATGTGCAGATGGATAATTAAAGCGAACATATAGTCGTTCGTTTAGTCATGTACAAATAATGTCTTATGTTAGCAAACTATAAAACATTAATTAATTTAACATTATTATACATACAACTATACTAAGCCTTTTTTAATCTGAAAATTATTTTTATTAACAAATATAAACAACAAATTATTTTAAATGATATTCTTACTTGAATAAGGTTAAACTAAATAATTTTGAACATTCACATTGTACTATTTAAAGTAATACTATTTTCCACAAATTACTGTATTGATAAAATAATGCGTGGATTACTTTATTTCACTTTACTATATTTCACAAAAAAATTTGTCACACAAATTTCATTTTAATTAGATTTACATTTTTTATTGATTGGTGCGGTATCTTCATATTTATAGTTTTGTTTTGTAACCAGTTGAATAGCTTATAACATTTCAAGTTATTGTTATGTTATAGGTATATTTACTGAATAATAAATACTGAGTAAAACGATCCAACAAAGATATGTCGACATTTAAATTTATACCCTCTCATCTATGAAATTCTCTCTTTCCAGTAGGAATTCGTTAACTATAAAAGTGACGTAAGTGAAGTTTATACAAATTAATACAGTTTAGACCAAGATGCTTTAAATTTAATTTGGTATGATTCCGAATCAATAATATTTGATACTATTCCAACTGTTTATTTCACTGTTATATTATTATATTATTACAATAATATGTTTCTGCGACATAATTTATATGATGTTTTACTAAACATTTAAATATAATTTATTTACATATTACAACTGATGTTATTTTCATAACTTATTGATTTTATGTATTATTTGGCGATTTATTAATAAAACCAATACTTAGAAAATTAATACCTTAGTTGTTACATTGTATGATACATAACTAATTGTAACCACATTAATACATTTAGCACTTTATTGAGAAACACAAAACGTAATTTCAAACTTTCAACTGTATCCATCACATAATAAATGACATACTTTATAACAAAAAAGAAATAGTAATACAAAAATGACATCAACCAACTACTTTTCACGTTTAAGACTTTCCCAATAGTTAAATAATTAATAGGTTATAAATTAATTTAACTTTGTTTAATATTTACTTTTCCATTAAATAAACTTTATATAAATTATCCATTTTATTTTACTTAAACTAAAACAAAATAATAAATTAGTTTTGTTAAATTTTTTTTAGCACAAATTTATTTTGTAAAATAACTACACACCAAAATTTCGAAATTACAACGAAAAATGCAAACAAAGAACTTTACTTGTTTTTTCTTACTGTTGCATCGTCATTTAAATAAAAACATTTAAATTTTTTAGTTATACAAAATTAAGGTAGAATTGAATAATACTATAGAAACCCGCAAACGATCATCACTTGCCACCAAATAACTTATATTACTATAAGGGAAATCGTGAACATTTCCATAGTAAATGCTAACGACAACATGATTTCGTCAAATAACTTATATTACTATAAGGGAAATCGTGAACATTTCCATAGTAAATGCTAACGACAACATGATTTCGTTCAATTTTGTTTCGGATAAAAATTCTAGATGGCATACCAAACGTTTTTAACGAGAACAATAGATGGCACGTCAACCAATTTTTTTATTTTTTATTTTTTCATAATGCCACACATATAAAGTTTGAAAATTCTATAATGCGGGTAAAATATGCAGTGCAAGTGTTTAGTCGCAGTGTAGCAAACGCATTAGAATATTTAAGCCAAACCGATCCAATATTTAAGGATTGTATGCCTACTGTTAAATTTTTACTAATTATTAATGATTGTTTTGATATTTTTAATAGTAATAGTTTAATGGCAAAATATTATTTTAAACGACCTCTCTCTAAATCGACACACGAAACTTTTTTTAAAAATTTAGAATATTTAAAACAAACTATCAATGAATTAAAATATGTTAACAAATATCATCAAAAATTAAATGTAATACAAAGTAATTTCAATACAGGATTTTTAGGTTTTTTAATAAATTCCGAAAGTCTAAAAATTATGTACAATGAATTAATTGTAAATGATAAATTAGATTATTTGTTAACATATAAGTTTAGCCAGGATCACTTAGAGTTGTTTTTTGGGTTGATTCGTTATCGAACTGGCCGAAACGACAATCCAACATGCAAACAATTTATAGCATCCTATAAACGGCTAGTTGTTAATAAATCTATAAAAGCGCAAGGTACGGGTAATGTTTCCTTGCCAGAAATATTAACTATTTCATCCAGCCGAAAGACAAATCAATTAAATTTAAATGATGATGTTGTATTAGATTTAATTGAAGTCGAGCTGGATGAATACTCGTGTGATATAATAACGTATTTAGCTGGGTATATTGAAGCCAAACAATTGCCTAAATTTTTAAAATGTAAGGAATGTCTCCAAATTTTAAATAAAAGTGCACGGTTGGAGCTAAATCTAGGTTTATTTAATTTAAAAAAATGGGGTAAATTAATGACCCCATCATTAAATACATACAAAATTTTAGTCGAATGTGAGAAAATTTTTAAAAGTAGTGTTAATATTAATGTAAAATTAGAATATAGTAAGTTAGTTTTACGATCAATACAAAATATTAGTTTAATCGATTTAATTTTTATAGATAATAGCAATCACTTATACTCTAGATTTAATATTAATGATATAGAAAATCATTTTTACGTGTTAATTAAAACTATCATAAATATATATTATAAAATAAGATTTTTTCATTTTGCAAAACAAGAGAATTTAAAAAAAATTGGTGTAAGAAAAAAATTAACGAAGTTAATTCATTTTAATGAAATGAAATAATTAAAAAAAAATAAAATTTGGTTTTATTTATTTATTATTGTATATAAATATAAGCCCATGTACTCCAATCCCGATTATAAAATTTAAAATTTTTTTTTTAGATTTAAAATTTTTGTTTCGTTAATAATTCGTTCAATATAAAAAACTGTAGATAAAAAAATGTAAACATTTCGTTCAACTACTCTAGTGCCATCTACTATTTTTATCCCAACTAATATCATGTTGGCACATAAAATCGACGCGATTTCCCTTATAGTAATATAAGTTATTTGCTTGCCACAGTCAGAGTCAGTGTTAGACTGAATAAAACTATTTACAAAATTACGAAATATAAAAAATAAAAATTATTATTTGTTGACTAAACGCAATCGAAATGTATCGAACGAACGTTCACCGAAATTTTATTCATGTTGGTATAATAATTATTTGAGCATAGAAAAGTCATAAAATGGAACAAATATATATATATATATATATATATATATATATATATATATATATATATATATATATATATATATATATATATATATATATATATATATATATATATATAAATATATTTATTATATTTAAATGTTTAGAAGTTTCAGGTAAACTACATTTGCTTACAATTATTATTACAATTTACACCAGGTTTTAGTTTAAAAATCATCTTATTCTAAATTATCGAAGATACTCGTAGCTAAGACATAAAAAAAACTAATTGCATTAATTGTAACTTACCATATTCATAGTAAACTGTTTTCTATAAATGAAACTTTGAAAGGCATCATGTGAATTTGTGTATTCTATTTGACCAAATTGTTTCGTGTACCGAACATAATTGTTTCGTGTATTATACATATAAATATATGTATAAATATATATTATATATAAATAAATAAATCTATATATATATATATATATATATATATATATATATATATATATATATATATATATATATATATATATATATATATATATATATATATATATATATATATTAATATATATATATATATATATATATATATATATATATATATATATATATATATATATATATCATATCTTGATAAATTTTGAGTTTGTTACTGTAATAAGTATAACCCATATTTGGCACATGAGTCATAAAGTGATGAAGTAAAAAATTATAATTCAAGTTTACTCCTACGTAGAAAACATCGAATATTTGGACTTAAACAATAACTTAAATATTTTTTTAACTTTCCATGATCGCCTGCCTGTGTTACCTAAACATATTTGCATATGGGATAATTAAATTCTCTCATAACGTTGTAAAAATTGTTTCTCAAAACCATAATAATATTGAATGCTGCATCCGAACAATAATTATTGTGGCATATAATTTAAACAAACATTTTAAGAATTTGTATACGTTTTGCTAATACAATAATAAATTTAATTATTAATATATAACTGAAAAGGCAATGGTGGTGTCATCTATCGATCGAACATAAAGCTTGTTTGGTTTATATCTCTCTTTAGAAAGCCTGCTGTTTTCGAGTATACACAAATAAGGAAAATCTTGATCACGGACTGACCGAATCGAACGAAATAATTTTTAGTAGTCATCTACAATTACTCAGCCTGAAGCATGATTTTCTCTAATACCATGTAAGACAATAATTGGTTTGATGTTGAAAATAAAACTATGCTGCGATAGTTTCGGCATTTCCGCAATTTCTTTTCTTAAGGATAGGGCATAAAGCAACCACTTTTCATTCATGAGGCATAATTTTGCTTTGCTATAATAATCGATAATAATGCTGAAAAGATAATTCTACAAAGTATCCCTTTCGAATATCAAAGACTAGAAGTTAATCAGCCCCAGAAGAACGGTGTTTTTATTCACTGCGTGGCCAGTGTGAATTCCTGGTAGAATAGGTCCCTATGTACATCTCCGCAGTCTTTATTTTACAAATTTTAAATACAGCATTGGAGACTGAACATTGATGCATCGATATCAACACGGAGTTTTCCATCCTGGTCCCGAATGGCAATATACCTAGTTTTAAAAGGTATGTTTCAATCCGATGACTAATTTAAAGAAATACGTGAACGTGAGCCGCATTGCTGAGTTGTTGTTAATTCAAAATTTTAGCCTTCAACCATTCATGCTTTTTCCGTCTACAAATTTGTTTGGTGGTCCTCCTAGCAAGGACCACTTGTTTTTGCGTGCGATTGTAAAGCGTCTTCTCGATACTATATAGACCATATTATTTTGTTAAACAGCAAGACGGTACTCCTCAGCAAACCTTTTTGAGTTTATTTATCGGCATATCTGAAGTGGCCTTAGCGACACTGATAACTAAAGTTTTCATTACCTTTCATAGACCGTTCACATTATCAGTACGGTGATCACACGCATTGGTAACAATATATTGATAATGTGTTTTAAAATCTTCGTTTATCAGACATTTACAGGAAATGGGCCAACCAGCGAATCAGTACTATTTTTAAGTAAGAATACGATAGATCGAGTACGCATGTTACTGACCAGTGAAGTCTTTAAAAACTCAACGAAACAGTTTCGTTTAAATGAATTGTCACTACACAAAGTTAACAGAGCAAAAATACGAAACAAACTGCAGGAAATGTCAAATTATTTTATACGCACCTCAAACCAATGCAAAACTGGTTGGATTTGCCATAAGAAGTAACATTCGTCAAATTCCGTAATGTTTCTTACGGATTTCTTACGGACTCGCTGATTAGCCTATTAAACGTAAGATTCGTTTTTCTGTGGTTTCTGATTTTAACGAAAAATAGACGATTATCCAATACTTTTGACAGTAAGTGAAAAAATTATTCAAACCGAAAGAAATCCAAGCATAATAAATAAACATTCTAGTTAGGAATACTTTAAACAGTCCTTGGAAGAAAAATTAACCTGATGGATAGTTCCATTAAAAAACAAGGTGCAAATATAAAACGAACTTCAACAATTTGTAAATTATATATGTATAGCAACTAGCCTAGGAAAGTACCCAAAAAATTAAATATAAAATAAAAGAAAACTGCTACCGTAAAGGAATTAGAGAATTCTTGTCAGAAGAATATGAATATGATACTGAGTATTCTCTTTGGAAAGCTACGAAAATAATTAAAATACCAACAATGCAGATTCCTCCAATAATGATAGAAGGTGACAAATGGCCTCGCAATACCGAAGTTAAGTTCAAAGTTTTGCGTAACATCAAATAATAACGGTAGTATTTGAAAATAATGAAGGAATCCTATTAACTTCCCCAAAAGATGTCATGCGTATGACAAAATTCAATATGAATTCAAAAAAACCTCCTGGTTAAGATATGATCACTGCAACATTTTAAAAGAACTACGAAGGAAAGCTCTAGTTAACCTCAACAACCTTATAAATACAGCATTTAGAATCAAATTGTTACTCAGTTTGTGGAAAATTACAGAAATAATCATGATAGTAAAACCGAGAAAACCATCACACGAAACTTAAAGTTATTCTTCTTGCAATTGAAATCCAGAAAAATGCAAGAAGACACGAAGGATGACAAAAAACAACACTAAACAACACTAATATTGTACGCAGACCCAAACGAACCAAACCTTTTGAGCTTGTTTAATTGATAGGACAAACAGCATCTTGCTGATTTACCTCAATGTAATAGAAACATCAGTCCAGAATACTATAGTCATGCTAGCTAGTCGGATGTGTAAACGTAACTTACACATACGATTATCTGCTGTCTGAAATTTAAAAACCGTATTTTCACTTTGGGACCAGGAAGAAATCCAACACCAAGATTGCCAAAGTCATGTCCACTGTAAAGCAAGTTTTAGTATTAGGAACCAACTTTTCAACTTTTTAGCCATTATTTAAATGGTGATTGATATATTGCCATCAAGTGCGCCTGGTTTTCTCAGCGACTGCACGTTCCACTTAAGCGCCGATCTGGTTCAATGTTGGCAGTACTTATATTTATTTTGGTTACAAATATTTTACGAAGCATATAGGAAATGCAATAATTTATAAGGCCAAATTTGGGTTGGAAGGTGAAAATAGGTGAGTTATAACAATATAATTGATAAACTCGAAATTAGGGGACTAAATAAATTTTATTTAATTTTCATAACCAACCAAATTTATCAATTTAGTAACTAATCAAATTTCCCCAAAAAAAGAAAGTATAAATATTAAAACGATAATTATTTTAACCGAATAATTAAAATGGCCATCAAAGTAAAAATAACAAAAAAATGTCACAAAAATAAGTTCACAGTTGTATATCTTAGGAACAAGATTGGTTAGGTATTCATTTTTTGATACAGAGCATAACTGATATTTTGACGATAAAACATTAGATATATAACAATAGATTAACTATAATGATACACTTAAGATGACTTTATAACTTTGAATATTAAATCAATTAGCATATTAAATCGATTCTCTCGGCTAATTATACCAATTCAAGTCAAAAATACTATGCCTCTACGATAAAAATATTTTTAATTTTAAGTTAAATATTCGCAGACGACCACATTAATGTCCCTATTATGTTTCTCACCTCACCTCACCATACCACAAAAATGTGAGGTGAAGTGATCACATCAATATTTTGGTATTATCGTTCTCGCGGTGAGGTGAGGTGAGGTGAACAAAGTGTCAAATCTGTTCACCTACAATATCTTGGTGATTGGTTTAAAAATAAAATAAATTGAAGGCAAAAGCGGGTAAATTTTTTTATTTATATTTATTTATGTATATATATATATATATATATATATATATATATATATATATATATATATATATATATATATATATATATATATTTATATATATATATATATATATATAATTTATATATATATAAATATATATAATTTATATATATATATATATATATATATATATATATAATTTATATATATATATATATATATATATATATATATATATATATATATATATATATATATATATGTATATATATATATATATATATATATATATATATATATATATATATATATGTAAATATATATATATATATATATATATATATATATATATATATATATATATATATATATATATATATATTATTTAATTTTTATCACCGAAAAACTATTTGTAAACAAACAAATTCTCAACATGAAATGTCAAACATTTTAAAATTTACTTGTTTCAACATAAAAAAAAAAATACGCACAGCGCCGCACACAACTGCTCACCAAAAATTAGGTGAGAATCATAATACCAAATTATGAGTTAGGTGAAACTTTTAGGTGAGGTGAGGTGAAGTGAACTGTACGGTGAGGTGAGAACCATAATAGGGGTATAAGCCCAACTTAATCATATGTCAAGTGTGACCTCACAGTATAAATTTAAAGTCGCTTTAATGCCCGGTACATGTACGTGATTAAAAAATTGATTCGCGAATCAAGGGGAAATTTGTATATTTTTCATATGAAAGTTATACAAATTTCCCCTTCTGAGTTGAAATAATCTTAACTTTTGTTGGATGCTTGCGGTCAAAAATGTTCCCAAACTTAAAATTGTTAAAACAATTTTAATTTTCTCAATTTAACGCACACATTAGTTATCCAATTATTATTGATTGATTGTTAATTTCTTTTACACAATATTCGTAACTATATACCGAAACTTACAGCACCTTGAAAGATTGATAAGATTTTCTGGCATTCCACATGGCTTTTATTATGGACAGTTTTGACTAAAACGGATAAAATTTTACGATTTCTGTTATGATTTCTCTAGGTAAACCTAGAGACATCTATGAAGTAGCATTAATATTAGCGAAAATATAGAAAATAGAAAATACAAGAATAGAGTAGTGACATATTATCAAAAAAATAGATTGAAATAGAAAAAAAAAATATTTGAGATTCATGTAATTTTGGCCTACAGACGCCATTTTGCACTCTTTGTATTAAAACGTGTTTTAGAAAGAGATCTTAGTGAAGAAAATTAAACTTAAATAAATATTATAAATATAAATCTTATTTTATGGTGTAAGCATAGATTTTCAAACCGTTATATGTATTTGAATTTTATTTTATATAATGTAAAAAAGAAACGCAACAAGCGGCTAAACCAATAACTAATTTGTTTGAATTGTGTATAATTTCATTGTGTACTAAATTTTATAAAAAAATAAAAAATAAAAAGGAAAAGAAGTGTGTATTTGAGCGTCGAGAAAGAAGAACGTGTTTTTTTGTTGTTTTGGAAAATTTAATTCCGCGTGCCCTCACAACATATTATTGAAATTCAAGATTATTTTAGCCATCCTACAATTCAGAAGTGGGATAGTTTGAAAAATTGTGTGGTAACAAAAATTTAGTGTGTGTAAAATCTAAATTTTTGCAGTGATTATTAATTAGGAAATATAACCTAAAAAAAAAAAAAAATATATAGATATATAAAAATATAATATTGTGGATTCCCACGTGTATTCGAACTATCTGAAGTAATAATGAGTTTTAGTGTGGGTGATATTTTGCAAATGAATGCTGATCAATTGCAACAGCAATTGAAAAATATAAATGAAGATTCCATTGGAAACAAGAAAGAGTTACAAGAACGAATGATTAATATCATGCAACGCGAAAAATCAAAAAATGATGATAACATGCTGATTTTATTAACGGGTTTGCAAAAACAAATGCAACAAATGGAAGATAAAGTAAATTTAATTTCACTGCCGCAACAAATGTTGTCACCTCCTGAAAATAGTATAAAGTTGGTTGGAACAACCACTATAACTCAAACACAACAACAAAGTGGTGTGAATAGTGCACATGCATCTGAAGTAGAAATTAAACCTGTTGGGGTACAGCGATTAGGTAAAATGCTACCAACGTTCAATGGTGAATGTGATAAGTTCCAAACATTCATGAACAAAGTCCATTTAATAATGAGGTCTTATGAACCAAATGAGGACGAGTTTAAGATTGAAGTGATCGATAAACTTATAGGTAAAGCGGCTGATTGGTTTCATTCGAAAGCGGAGCACATAACCTATAGTTTAACCAATTTATTGGAAGCCATGCGTCAATTGTACGATATCAGACCGAGCAACATAGAACAGCGACGTAAATTTGAGCAACGTAAATGGAAGACACATGAAGATTTTGTAATATATTATCAAGATAAAGTGACATTAGCAAATTATTTGGAAATATCCGATCGTGAAATTATCGATTATATCATTGAGGGGATGAATAACATCCAATTACAATCACAGGCAAGAATGCAAAGATTTGGGACAAAAGAAGATTTACTGGAAGCGATGAGGAATATAACTGCTGAAGAAAGGGGAATAAATCAGCAAAATAAATCAAAAAGTGGTGTGACAGAGTCGAAAGCAATGGAACAACCAAATGTTCAAAATCGTAGCCGACAAGTTAATTGTTATAATTGTGGTAAGGCCGGTCATGTATCCAGTCAATGTAATAAACCGAAACGACCTTATGGATCTTGCATGTCATGTGGGCTTGTTGGCCACCGTATGAATGAATGTCCGACGAAAAATAATACGACTATGCAATCGAGTGTACGCTCTTTATCTAATAGTCAAAATAAGCAGCACTCCAGTGTGAATTATTGTTCAGACCAGAACATATCAGTAATTAACAAGAACAACAACAATAACGAAAACTTATGTGAAAATGTGTCGTCAGTACAATCCAATGAGGTTACAGAAATATCTGGTGATTTTGTTAAAGGGTCGAAAACCAAAAATGGTAATTCAGTCATCAAGTCTATTTCATCGCCAGGTATTTTTTTAGAATTTAAGTTATTTATGCAATGTAGTAAATGTATTAATGTGTCTGCTCTGGTTGATACTGGCAGTCCTATCAGTATTATTAAATCTAATTGCCTTCAAAAAAATATTGAATATAAATATAAAGTGCATGCTGATTGCGAATATGCTGGAATCAATCAAAGTCGACTTATTGTACTTGGTAAAATCGATGTACAGATTTTATATAACGATAATTTACTTAATATGGAAATAGCAGTAGTTTCAAACGATACTATGCAGCATGATATGATAGTAGGGCGAGATTTTTTGGAAATAAGCAAATCGAAAATTATTATAGGTGAGATAGAAGTTGATTTAGATAGAACTCATATGTATGAGTCAATTGAGTATAATTCGGAAAATGAAATATTAAATATTGCAGTGGATGACGAAAAATTAAATGATACCAACTGCTTAAATGTTGATAACCTTGAATATGAGGTTAAATTAAATGTTTTCGATTGTTTTAATAGATATTATTTTAACGATGATAGACCAGTTAATCCAGAAACAAAATTCGAGATGGAAATTATTTTGTCGTCAAATGAATATTTTTTTACGGTTCCACGTAGATTATCATTCAGTGAACGTGAAATGCTTTCGGAAATGGTTAAAGATCTTTTAAGACGGGGTATTATTCGAAGAAGTAATTCTCCTTATTGTTCACCCATCGTGTTGGTGAATAAGAGAAATACTAGTGAGAAACGGTTATGTGTAGACTACCGTAGGCTAAATAAAGTAACAGTGCGGGATAATTATCCCATTCCGGTAATTGAAGATATGTTGGGCTATCTTAAAGATAAAATTTATTTTACGACCTTAGATCTTAAATCAGGATTTCATCACGTAACTATAGCTGAAGAGAGTGTAAAATTTACCAGCTTTATTACTCCAATCGGACAATTCGAATACATGAAAATGCCTTTTGGATTAAAAAACGGTCCTGCCGTTTTTCAAAAATACATCACTATGATTTTTCGAGATTTGATTGAAACAAATCAAATCGTTGTATACATTGATGATTTGTTGATTGCAACAAAAACAGTGGAAGAGCATTTAAGTATTTTAACGCATGTCTTAAGATTAGTTGCATCTAATTTATTGGAGCTTCGTTTGGACAAGTGTCATATTATGCAAAGGCATAAATAGAATTTTTAGGATATAGTGTAGATGAAAATGGTATTAGGCCAAATAATCGGAATATACAGGCAATATCGAGCTTCCCAGCACCGAAAAACATTAAGGAAGTACAACGATTTTTAGGAATGTGTTCCTATTTCAGAAAATTTGTTAAAGATTTCTGTCATCATGCTAAGCCGTTACAAGATTTAGTTAAGAAAAACTCTAATTTTGTATTTGATTCTGATCAATTAAAGTCTTTTAATTATTTGAAACAAAGATTAATTGAAGAACCTGTACTGGCCATATTTTCGCCTAATAGTGAAACACAGTTACATTGTGACGCTAGTTCGGACGGATATGGTGCTATCTTAATGCAGAGAAAAGAAGATCAAAAGTTTCACCCAATAAGTTATTTCTCAAAAAGAACTACGCCGTCAGAATCTAAATGTCATTCTTACGAGCTTGAATGTTTATCCATTGTGTATGCATTGCGAAGATTTCGCATTTATCTTTATGGTCATCAATTTAAAATAATTACTGACTGTAATGCATTGACATTAACTCTAAATAAAAAACTTGTCAATCCTAAAATTGCTCGTTGGGCTCTGGAATTACAAGAATACGGTTATTCTGTAGAGCATCGTATTGGTGCTCGAATGCAGCATGTGGATGCTCTTAGTAGAGCCGAATCCATTTTGGTTGTTGAAGAAAATTCATTTGAGCAAACACTAGCCATTATTCAATATAAGGATCCAAAATTGGAATCTTTACGTCAAGAATTAGAACGAAGTGATAGTCCATTATACGAACTCAGAAATGGTTTAATTTATCGTAAATTATCGAAAGAAAAAATACGTTTTTATGTACCAGATATGTTAGAAACACAAATTCTTAGGAATTCACACGATTATTTGGGACATCTGGGAGTTGATAAGGTGGTTGAACATATCGGACGAAATTATTGGTTTCCCAATATTCGTGATAAGGTAAAACATTATATTTCTAATTGCTTAAAGTGTATTACTTTTAGTTCACCTAGTGGAAGGAAACCTGGATATTTACACTCCATACCAAAGAATAATAGACCATTTGAGGATATTCATATAGACTTTTATGGTCCATTGGAAGTAACTCGATTCAAACATAAATTCATTTTAACAATTATTGACTCTTTTACCAAGTTCGTTCGTATTTATCCTACTAGAAGTAACAGTACAAAAGATGCTATTAAGGTTTTACAGGATTACTTTAAAACATATAGTAGACCAAAGCGTTTGATTAGTGATCGGGGAAGTGCTTTCACATCTGATAGTTTTAAAAACTTTTTAACTGAAAAGTGTGTGCAACATATATTAAATGCAACAGCAACACCGCGTGCAAATGGGCAAGTCGAACGAGTTCATCGTTCTCTAACACCTATGTTGGCGAAGTTAGTGGATCAAAGCAGAAATATCCAATGGAGTGATGTGTTGGAACAGGTAGAGTTTTCTTTTAATAACACGGTAAATCGATCTACTGGTGATACTCCTAGCCGACTACTGTACGGTGTAGATCAGAAAGGTCCCCTATTTGATAATTTAGCTGATTTTTTGAATGATGACGTCGAGTTGAACTCTCATGCTTTATCATTAGATGAGCGACGTAAGGAAGCTGTGAAAGCTATTGCGAAAAATCAGGAGTATAATGAGCTATATTATAATAAAAAACGCAAACCACCTCATGTTTATAATGTTGGTGACCTAGTGGTAATTCAAAATGTCGACACCACTCCGGGTGTAAATAAAAAATTAATACCGGTTTATAGAGGTCCTTATAGAGTTTCAGCTGTGTTAGCAAATGACCGCTATTGTGTCGAAGATTTGGATGGTTTCCAAATCACCAATAAACCTTTTAAGGGAGTTACCGATGTAGAAAAAATGAAACCTTATGTGAATATTCAGGGATAATATAATAACTGAATTTCGATTTAAAAAAAAAAAAAACAACATAACATACATTTAATTTTTCGTTATATGTACACTGAAATATTTGAATGTAGTTAATAGCATAATTATACTCAAATGAATGAAAAATAAATTCGAAATTATTTATAGATATATATGTAAATTTAAGTAACTTGATTTAATACCTATACTTGATCGAGGTCGATCTTTTATCAGGATGGTCGAATCTGTAAGCATAGATTTTCAAACCGTTATATGTATTTGAATTTTATTTTATATAATGTAAAAAAGAAACGCAACAAGCGGCTAAACCAATAACTAATTTGTTTGAATTGTGTATAATTTCATTGTGTACTAAATTTTATAAAAAAATAAAAAATAAAAAGGAAAAGAAGTGTGTATTTGAGCGTCGAGAAAGAAGAACGTGTTTTTTTGTTGTTTTGGAAAATTTAATTCCGCGTGCCCTCACAACATATTATTGAAATTCAAGATTATTTTAGCCATCCTACAATGGAATTTATTTTTTGTGGAATCCTTTGGGTGAGTCGTAGTGGTTAACAGTTTGATACATCGGTATAAAAGATAGCGTGGCAAGAAAAAAGTAATAAAGGGGAGAGCAATAATTGCTTAACCCAAAACTTATTTTGGTAAAGTGCCGCTACCTAACTCAGATAGAGGTACAGATAAATAACAAAAGAATCTAGATTTCAGGATCGAGGAATGAAATAGTTCATACAGCGAAAATTATACAGACTATAAAAGGAAAATTAAAACTAAAGAAATAAAAACAAATATTATCAAGCCAACAATAATTAGTTCAGAAATAAAAAATGTTAATACCACTTTTGGAGTTATTAAAAATAAACCATTAGACTTATCAATAAATGATTTTCAGAGTAACATAAAATCAAATCTAAAAATAGAAAAAATAGAGCGTATGACAAAAGTGGGATGACAAAAATAAAATAGCAAATGATATGAAATTGATAAAAATCACATTTAAAGCAAATACAATTCCGCATAATGTAGTGTTATACGAAAACATCTTGATAAAAGTGCACTTTTTTATACCTAACCCACTACACTGCAAATTATGTCTAAATTATGTGCATACTACAAAAAGATGCAAATCGGATAAAAACCCACTTTGTAGTATCTGTGCCGGATCAAAAGAGATAGATCATGTTTGTGGAACAAAATAAAGATACAAATTCTGTGGGGATGGATACAGAACAAATCATAGAGATTTTTAGGAAAGAAACGGACAAAGACAGAGAACAGAATACATGATCCATAACACGATCCATAAGGCAAGCTTCAGAGAAGCAAAAGAGAAACTATACGGAAAAGGCAGAGGTTACCTAATCAAGCAGACTTCGTAAAGAATGATAAAAATAGAAACCCAGATTGGTTAAATAGCAACATGGAGCAAACGGAAAAAAAAATTCAAATTTTGACAAATCTGGTTAATACCCTTAAAGACCAAATCAAGACAAGAGATGAATTATATAAAGATATGGAGATCAAATCAAAATCTAGCCAACCCGGATCTACTACGTATAAAATTATTAAGTATTCTTAAGAAGTACTCTAGTAGTGCAGAATAAATGGGGAAAGCAAGTAATTATTTTATTTTTAACATTAAATTTCTCTTTAAATTTTGAATTTCTATCAAATGAGTAGTATGAAAATAGTTCAAATAAACATTAGAAGTTGGGATAGCAACAAAGTAGTACTTGAACAATATATACATATAAACAAAATCGATATAGTTATACTATCTGAAACGTGTACAAAACAAACAAATAGACCCACTTTCAACAATTACGAACTAATCACAAAAGACCGGTTAGATGGATATGGAGGTGTTGGTTTTCTAATCAAGAAAAAAATTTCATGGAAAATAGTGGATCAAATAAACTTTTTTAATCGGCTTCAAACTATAAAAATTAATATAAAATACAGGAATTTAACTCTAAACATTGTATCTTTCTATAATAATCCAAATAGATACCTGGATGAAGTTGCAACCGAATTTGAAAAATTTATTCTTGAGAATACTGATAATACTTTGATTCCAGGAGATATAAATGTACACAACAGTCTATGGAACAACCAAATTGTACATACAAATAACAGACCAAGTAACAAAATAAATGATATAATCACTTTCAACAATATTCATTTATTAAACTACAGCTCTCATACAAGACAAGACACATTCAGACATATCACAACAGCGCTGGGTATTACCTTATGTTCCACAAATCTATTTGATAAAATATCTTGGAAAGTAGAAAGAGACAATGTTTGCAGCGATCATTTATCTATACACATTATATATATAGATCAAATGAAACATTTAATAAACAGATACAAACTGTACAAAAATAATAAATGAATTTAACTTAGCAGCAAAAAATCCAATACAATATATAGAAGTATGCTTAGAAGAGATAATTAGGAAGAATACTAAAGTAATAACGAGGAAACATTTATATAAACCAAAACCATGGTGGAACGGTTACATCCAAAGGGGATGTCAAAAATCATAAACAGCACATATATAATCAGAAAAAAAAGCTATATACAGCAATGGAATTGAGAAAACATATACAGAAACTTAAATTGGAAATAAATAGATAAAAAAAGAGGTATTGAAATACATTTCTTAATAATATAAACCATACACTAATAATACAGAAATATGGGAAAGCATAAATAAAGTTAAAAATAAAAAGCAATCATATTAAACAATTTTAGAAGACGAGACTCAGGCAAAGCATTTCCTTAATATACATTTTCCGAATTCAATTAAAGACATAACCTATATACAATCACAGTAATTTATGCACACAAATAAAAATAACAGTATGCACACAAATAAAAATAAATCTAATATAATAAAACTAAAAATCAACAATACTGAAATAGAAGAAAGGCAATATACTAAAGCATTGGGAATAACTAATACGCTTTCATTAAATAAACATTACACAAAATTAAAAACTTCTATTCAAAAATCAATTAACATACTCAAAACACCCATACACACAAGGTGGAACTCACCCAAAAACAATGATTAATATATACAAAGCTATAGTTAAAACAAAGTTAGAATATATGTATATATATAATCGCTGAAGACAACATTAAAACTGAAAACACAATTTGCCAAACAATTAAAAATACAAGTATAAAGGCGAAAGTACGTATGCCGATGTAAAATGTAAAAAACATCCGCATACTAACCAATCAAATCAACACATATAAACCATGTGACTAGCTTCACCAATCAAATCACACGTTTGCGGATATAATGTTGCGGAGCAAAATAAGAACAAAGTAAAAACAGAGATAAAAATGTTTTAAATTTGTTTTTAAATAAAATACGGAGATTTGTGTCCGCATACGTGTGGTTTGATTGGTAAAACTAGTCACATGGTTTATATGTGTTGCTTTGGTTGGTTAGTATGTGGATGTTTCTTATATTTTACATCCGCATACGTACTTGCGGCTTAAGGACTTGTTTGGGTATGACTAGAACTACTCCAATTCCGGCAATTTTTTCGTCTCTTTTTTTGTTATTTGTGTTTTGTATAGGAAAGAGATAACATCAATTTTGTCTTTTAAATTTTTTTTTCACAATTTTTACTCTCTTTTGTTTTATAGTATGGAAATGTTTATTTTATTTTACGCTATATCAAACCCAACACTATTGTATATCATACAAGCCATGAAGCTTGGCTAAGTAAAACATATTATGACTACTATTTGGTGTATGTGTTAGTGAATTTGACTACAGTAAAAATCGAAACAAAAAATTATATTTCGCACTGTCCATACTCCTCTAAATTCAAAGTACATAACATTTCTACAAAAAAAACGAAACAAAAATTATATTTTGCGACTGTCCACTCTGCTCTAAATTATTAGTATATAGTATAGTATATAATGAAGTAAATAATAATAACAATACTTCTCTCTCGTTAAATAATAAATTTGTTTTTTGCTTTGTCTAAAAGAGCGCAACATACTGTTGTTCCATCATTCGCATTCATTTTTTATTTACATCAAAGCCAAAACCCTCTTTACTACAAGCCCAAAACCCTCTTTACTACAAGCCGTATTGTTTGCATACTCATGCTATACAAAAATATATACTTTGATTGTATTGTAAGTAGAAAATCGTGTCGGGATATGATAGCGAATATTGTGTAAAAGAAATAAACAATAAAATCAAATAATGCGCATGCGTTTATTATTTTTTTTTTTAATTTTATATGGAATTTTGATAGTTACTAATACATCTAAAGTATATATTTTCACTAATACATTTTAAAAATACATGATAATATGTGTCAACGAAAGTTACAAGACGGCTTGTAGTAAAGAGGGTTTTGTACAAGCCGTCTTGTAACTTTCGTTGACACACATCATCATGTATTTTAAAAATGTATTAGTGAAAATATATACTTTAGATGTATTAGTAATTATCAAAACTCCATATAAAATTAATAAAAAAAATTGTAGACGCATGCGCATTATTTGATTTTATTGTTTATTTCTTTTACACAATATTCGCTATCATATCCCGACACGATTTTCTACTTACAATACAATCAAAGTATATATTTTTGTATAGCATGAGTATGCAAACAATACGGCTTGTAGTAAAGAGGGTTTTGATCAAAGCCAAAACCAACACAAATGTATATACAAGCCATGAAGTTGCGATACTTATGCCAAAAAGTGACTACTATACCTAAGTATTAGTGTTGTGACGTAGTATAATTTGTATATACTTTTATTATATGCTTTGATGTAAATAAAAAATGAATACGAATGATGGAACAACAGTATGTTGCGCTCTTTATGACAAAGCAAAAACCAAATTTATTATTTAACGAGAGAGAGAAGTATTGTTATTATTATTTACTTCATTATATACTATACTATATACTAAGAATTTAGAGCAGAATGGACAGTACAAAATATAATTTTGGTTTCGTTTTTTTTTGTAGAAATGTTATGTACTTTGAATTTAGAGGAGTATGGACAGTGCGAAATATAATTTTTTGTTTCGATTTTTACTGTAGTCAAATTCACTAACACATACACCAAATAGTAGTCATAATATGTTTTACTTAGACAAGCTTCATGGCTTGTATAATATACATTTGTGTTGGTTTTGTCAAAGCATATAATAAAAGTATATACAAATTATACTACGTCACAACACTAATACTTAGGTATAGTAGTCACTTTTTGGCATGAGTATCGCAACTTCATGGCTTGTATATACATTTGTGTTGGTTTTGGCTATATTCTAAATCATACATCGACACGTTTTTTACTTACAATACATTCTCATGTGTATATGATTAAATGGTATGAGTATGCATGAGTATGCAATGGCTTGTAGTAAAGTGGGTTTTGTATACACTAATAAATAAAGCATCGGCATAAGTAAAGATAAATATTTCAAAAACTACATGCATAAAAGATGTAGAAGTATAGAACAAAATAAACTGGTCAAACGAAATATTAAATTACGTTACATTTCTTTTAGTTATTTTGTTTTACTTACTTTTGCATAGGTGGCATTATACTATTTAATCCAACTATTAAACCTTTACCCAAGATTCAAGTGGGCCTCTCGATTGATGTTTCAAAAAATAAACTAATGTGGAAAGTAGCACCACTGTTTTCAACCACGATTTTCTTCCCAATAAGACATCTGGGTTATAATAAATCTGTGGTTATGCACTGGATACCAGGTCACTGCGGGATAGAGGGAAATAGTATAGCAGACTATTTGGCGAAAAGAGCAATTATATCTCCAACACATAAATTGGATAATGAACCAAACTATCAGACTCGATCAAATACATAACAGATGAAATTTACAAGGAATGAGACGAGCATATTGTTTAAAAAAATAAATTTTACAAATAAAATTAATTACAGATTACCAACTAAAATTAATTACAAGATTAAGAACAGGACATTCATTTAATAAAAAATTCATTTAATAAATTCACCAAACTGTACTGTTTGTCTTACAATAGAAGATAATAATCACATTATAAACGATTGCTCAGCCTTCGACCACATAAGAAATAGATACCCATTACTAAGACAAAAACAATTACAAAATATTTTACATGAAATTTATCAAAGATATAGAGTACAAACTATTATCATTGAGATTTATATCTCATGAAAATTTGATTCTCTAAGGTCTCCCTTCTTTAAACACTAACCATACTAAAATGACACATTTCATGCACAAAATAAAAAATATTAACAAACTAACAATAGTATATTTAATATTAGTTTCATATATCATATCAGATACATATATCATTTAAAAAATAAAAAAAAAACATCAATAATATGTAAACCATATAAAATGTTACTATTTAATTGTCAGTTTTTACTATTACTAGTTACTATTTAATTGAGAGTTTTTAACACACTATATAATAAAATTAACGGACATAGTAAGACCCAAAGGAGTATACATCCAGCACAATAAATTCTTATAGACTATGTTTTATTGGGTAAGAACAAAATAGTTCTGAACAATCCTGATTCATCGAAACAACTTATCCAAAGCTTCAGACCTTCTCGTGAGAAGCATCTGTAAGCAAAATTTTGGAAAACAAGGAAAATTAGGTCATATGGATAGTAATATCTTACCACAACAAACTAAAAGACAAAAAAAAAAATAAAAATAAAAAATTTTGGAATATAAGCTACGTGTAGTCGTGATTTGAGATGATGTTTTAAACGCGGAAGAGTAGAGTTGTGTTTTAAACGCAGATGAGTAAATATTGGTATCATAACACCCACCAGTGGCAAGCAGCTAATCAAGTGAAATTAAAAGTGTTATAAGAAGTGAATTATTGTTGTTAAAAAAAGAAATGTTTAGTGTTGTAAGTAAAGATTAATTGTGTTATTTATTGCGGGAATTATTGTGATTGAAAGTAAACAGTGTAAACAGTGAAAGTTGTGTAGACAGTACAAATCAGTAAGATTAATTCACAATTCATGATACGAACCGGCAGTAGTTTAAAACGTAACAATATATACCAGAAATACCAACAGAAGCCAAGACTTTTATAATTGATATAAATATTCATAAAAACAATACATAAAAGATTCTTACTGTCTCATTGATCCCCAACGCCGATTTGGTAGATTCTCGTTGTTACTGAAAATTTAATTATTACACATAATTATTACACGGAAGGTGTAAAATATTTATATTAAAATAAATACCTTGCTGGCGTTCTTCTTAAACTTGTCCGTGACCACGAATGACGAGATAGAGAGCTTCGATCTTCATCACTTCTGCAATAAAAATTTAATTGTATTATATTTTTATAATGAATTACAGAAGAAAAATAGTAAAATACATATATCAAACAATTAACAATCTTAACCTCAGATCAACTTAAAATTTAATTAATAAATCATAATCACGAAAATCTTTGCGTTCAAATTCATTTATAGGATGAAAATAAATCCTAAAAGTAATTTTAAGCTTAAAACCATATTTGAATCTCAAATTCTAAAATTATGTATATTATTAAGAAATAATAATAATTAGTTTTTCAGATTATTGCTGGCCCGAACTATATCAACAATCTGGCCTGATCGCATTCGATTTCAATTCAGTCCTTCGTACAGTTCTAGACAACCAGAAGAAACTAAAGCTTCCTCTTCGCTAGCGAACTCACCAGTGTCACCACTACTAAGAGACCAACAGTAAGTTGATCCACGTCGTAGATATTAAATTCTAAGAACGATGAGTTCCAACAAGAGTAACCTGGACGACGATGATAAATGTCGATAAAATTAATACCTGCAATAGAGGGTTTGCATATTTAGACGGTAATTGTTTTCTAAAGTGCTATTGTTTTAGAATACAAGATCAATTTAACAAGATTGAAGTATACTGCATTGTCTCATAATTGATTTTCAGACTTTCACAGTTGAAATGTTGTAGGAAAACTGCTTTGGTGCTATCGTATATTTGAACTGAGCAATTTATGATCACTACCTACGAGCTTGATAGCAGACCGATCAGATCTTACGTCATGTTAAATTTAAAAGTTTAAAATAAATAAATAAAATGTGAAATATTTTTAAATGTACTTAAAAGTATTTTCGTGTTTCGATCTTTAAAATTACAAACTACGTAAACTACTTTTTTTTTAAAACTATTTATATTTAAGTTTCAGAAAAAAGAATGAAGGCTAAATTTTAAACTCACCCATTATTTAACATGGTCGAACACTGCGGTGCTAATACCAAGTCAACCCCACCACTATCTGAAGCAACATTTTCTCCAAAACATTCAAATGATTCACCATCGGACAAGGAAGAACATTGTGATTTTGGTGCATCTGTACTTGGCGGACTTGAAGGAACAGGACTTGTATCATTGTCAGTCACAGATAATATGAATGCAGGCCGCTCTGTGTGCATGGAACTTGATATTGATTTTTTGGGAGAGGGTGACATCATTCCAAAAAGACAATCTAAAAAAAGAATAGAGTTCATCAAAGTTAAAATAAAGTCATTTATTGTTTGTATTATTAAATAAATATAATAGCTAGATTTGAAATAAGAATTGTTTGACTGCGCGACGAAAACATCGGTTAGATTTATTACTGACGAAATGATCATAACACACAGATCTCGCTATTCAGTACTGTCATGGAATTATATTCCAGGGATCCAAAATTTTTGTCATAATTATTAAATTATTGTAATAAGTTAGTAAACATTTTTTTAAATCACAACTAAATTGCAACATGTAACGGGTTTTCCCAATTATGTGTAAAAAAGCGTTCGGTGGGGAAATGTCCTACTACATACATACACCATTCATAGCAAGTACTTTAAAAAGTATCGTAAGAGGCGTGTTAGTCGCATGTGTAAACGTAGCTTACTTTTGAAAATTAAAAAACATATTTTACTATGGCCATAAAATTACTATGACTTTCTCTAACATCTTTTCATGTCCTTGCGCCCCTAATAGTGAATATACAATTGACATTGTTAACTTTTTATAAGTTTATTTCACTTCAAATATGTTTTACCTTTTCCACCTAATGTGAAAGAAAACTACTACCTCTGAGTATCTATATAGATACTCAAAGCTACTACTTAGATTTTAATTGATTAAATTTTTAAAACTATTAAGGGCCAAATACACGAAATGACGTCATCGCATGTCCATCCAAGACACATGTTTTTATATAATTATCTAATGATAGATGGAGTTGTAATTTTGTAAACTCAATTATTGATAAATGGAATAAAAATATAATGCGCAACAGTTTTATAATTCTCGACTTTATAATAAAAAGAACTCCCTTTTTATTACAAGTTGTCAATACATTGAATTTAAACTTTAAATTGTATTCGAAAAACACCAAATTTATTATTTGCTGAGTGATTAAGAGGTAATGAAAGTAGTATTAAGTTATTGCTGTATTGCAATCTATATTATAATCAAAATTATGTTCTATATGTATTTTGAAGGGTAAATTTTAAAGGATAACAATCTTTGATGAGCTAATTACGAATTATCTGTTGCTTTGAATTTCGTGTTACTTCTACCGAAAACGTTCACCAAAATTAAAGTAAATTAAATTAAAAACTTTTAATTTAATTAAAAACTTTACTAAAATCCGTTTCTGGATTGCCTGAAAAGTCTTTGATTGGCATGCTCCTTTGACGACAACTACCTATCTTCTTATTGAGTACAGAATTAAAATAAATGCTTAAAAGTTTCTGCAGCATGTTTTGATTGAATAGTTCTACATTCCAGAGGTGTATATTTATAAGTCTTTTAGCGTCCAAACGATAAAGAAGCAATAATCTTGATTCATTTCTGGTAGTAATTTTTTTAGATTTCTGGCCGATTTTGTTTAATTGTCACGTTGCCGGTGCATTTGTCATCCAGAAGGAATTTATTTTTATTCTCTTTTCTTAATCTCTTTTGCATTGGTATGTGAATGTTTCTTTTTTTTACTATAATCGTGATCAAAACTCTCTTTACTACAACCCGTCTTGTAACTTTCTTTGACACACATCATCATGTGTGTAAAATGTATTAGTGAAAATATATACTTTAGATGTATTAGTAACTATCAAAACTCCATATAAAATTAATAAAAAAAATTGTAAACGTATGCGCATTATTTGATTTTATTGTTTATTTCTTTTCCACAATATTCGCTATCATATCCCGACACGATTTTCTACTTACAATACAATCAAAGTATATATTTTTGTATAGCATGAGTATGCACACAATACGGCTTGTAGTAAAGAGGGTTTTGATCGTGATCATATCCCAACACGGTTTTTACTTACAATACAATCAAAGTATATATTTTTGTATAGCATGAGTATGCAAACAATACGGCTTGTAGTAAAGAGGGTTTTGGCTTGTAGTAAAGAGGGCTTTACATAAAACACATGTGAGAATATGACCCCAATTCAGTGCGTTTACACTTGGTTCATAATACCGGACTCATTCTTCATTTTTTCCTCTTTACCTACGAAACCGGTTTTGCAGCAGCCATGTTTGGGTTTCATTTTTAAACCAAATTTTTTTGTTTGTTTTTTTTAGTCTTTAGCATCTAATATTTTTTTATTGAAATATGATAATTATTATAGAAAACAATAAATTTTAAATTTTATCGTACGAAATTATGGTACGAAATTTTTTTTCGTACGATAAAAGTTTAATAAAAATTTAAATTCTTTTACAATAATAATTATCATATTTCAGTTAAAATAATATTAGGGGCTAACAATTATAATTAAATTTAATGTTTTCAGTGTTCGTGCTCTTATGTTAGGATTAGAAGTTTAAAAGGAACTGCGAAATACTGCGTTTGCATTGGCTTCCGATTAGATTCTTAATTTAATTAGAAATAGAAATTTTTAATAGAAAATTACTTCAGTAGTAATATTTCTTAAGTGATATTGGAAATACTACATACATATATAACTTATCTTACGTCTTATTGGGTTTATTAATAAATTATTCTAACTATGTATAAGATTGTAGCATATCGGAGTATTAAATTAACTAAACATATGTATAACAGAATTGTGTAGTTCCGGGTGTATCACAACTAACTATCATATCCAATCTTTCGGGTTTAAAAAACAATAGCAACTATCATCGACAAAACCTAGGACATTAAACATGATATTGATGACAAACGTAAACAAATATCTCTTATTGTCTTCGAAGGTGCTTTAAACTAACTGGTGTAAACGGCTCTTACTGTGCCTCTTTCGAAAATTTTGAACCACTTGTTTCAAAGTGTTTTTTCCCTGTGTTACAAACTGTGTGTGGTAAGCGCAACGTTCTCTTGTTCACACTTAATTCGGTCATGGATGACGCCGGGCTCAGCGTATACGTGTTTACATATTGTTACATGTAACCACGGTGAGCCCGGCACTCATATCACTCATCAGTCAATCAAAATGGGATCATGCATTATAGTGTTCCGTACAAAGATGTTAACATATTAACACTTGCGGCAATGCAAAAATAGAATGTTGTTAAATAATATAGTAAGCTCCTCAAATACTTTAATCAATAGGGTAAAAACCTTTAACAAATCATAAAGTAAAATAAATATTAAAATACATACATTACATATATCAAAATGAATGCACTTTCTATTGTTAATATGTAAAAACGCAATAATAATTTCTGAATAAAAGTACACGAAGCGTAACGTGTGTATGTGATAGTAGAAAATTATTGTTTTAATAATTATTATAAAGTATGTTATACAATTATAAAACTATCCGTTAGTGAAATGCCAACTTGCATCGGTAACCGAATTGAGTGTCAACAAGCGATCGTTGCGCTGACCACATACAGTTTGTAACACTCGTAGGCACAAACAATTTGAAGCAAGTGATTCAAAAGGTTTCATAAGAGAAGCAGTAAGCTGTTTACCCCAGGTTAGTTTGTAGATTTAAGTAAATATAATTTGATTTGGTTGATTGATTAGAGTGTACGGCCAAGGACGAACCAGGAACTCCCGGAATCCCGGGCACCACCATACACCCGGGTTGCATATAACAAAACCGAAGGAGTGGATGGAATTTTATTTATGAGTTATAACCGACTCGACCCAGTTACAGACACCTAAGCGATCGATAGTTAGGATTTTGTTTTTTGTGGTGTAGGGAATGGAAAAGGTACGGCAGTAATGACAGAATTGGTTTGGTTTCCCAGTAGGCAATATTTAATTACTATTAGCACAAGACAATCACAATTGTTAACATACATGTTTTGAGTCTTTAGATCAAATGATTCGAACCGTCTATAACCTTTGATTTGTGTAGTAAACCAGCAAATGTAGAAAGTGATGTAACTTTGTTGACGTCTTTATTGGACGAAATAAGACAAACATATAAAAATATAGTACAAACATTTTAGACGAAATATCCTCGTGGTTTATATTTAAGTTCATATTTAGTTAAAAATTTAAATAAAACTATCAAACGGTTAAATTATAACTCCACTTTTGAATATATAAATTACATGTATCATTTATGATACAATATGCATTGAAGGATTAACAGGTAAAATAGTAGAGTGCGTAAAATGCTCATTTATAAATTTATATATAATGGTGTGCGACAATGAGAATTTTTTTATATGAATTATTTTGATAGTACTAATACTGATGCACTGTTAAAGAGAATTTAAAAATATTTTTTTTTTATTTTAATTTTTTTTATATGTAGTTTTACAGTACTATTACTTATGCAGTATGTAAAATGAGTAGTGGTCTGCGTGCACGAGATAATAGAGATAATAGAGAGGGTTTTGATTGTAAGCAAAACCATCTTTATTACAAGCCGTATTTATTGCATACTAATGCTATTAAATCATATACACATGAATATGTATTGTAAGTAAAAAACGTGTCGAGATATGGTTTCGAAAAGAGTATAGAAAATATCATTCGCATAATATAAAACAAGACAATAGTTGAATATCAGAACCAACTAAATTACAAGCCGTATTGTTTGCATACTCATGATTGCATTAAAGTCACCAATCTCGTATATCATCCAGATTTTTTGTAAAATGAGTCTTTTTTATGTGTTAGCTAACTTTCAATGGCACATGAACTCGGATTATTGACGGTTGATTAGGCGCATGCGTGTAAACTTAGCTTACCTTAACTATTGACTGCTTCGAAAACTCAAATTAACTTTGTAATCTGGAGTCCTATAGATGTAATCCAATACCAAGATTGTCGAGGGAAAGTTCCACCTATTGCAGTGTTTAGCCAATGCAATATGTTCTAACCGATACTTTCTTGTTCGTTTCCTGGTACATGAGCACAGTATGTTAATGTTTTGACTGTATCAATTTTTTTATTGTTGATATTTTTAGCAAATTGTTTTGTTCGGCCATCAGCAAGGATATTTCACAGTTTTATTACTTCCTCCGTCAAGAAAATTATATTGTGGTGAAATCCTAAAGCTAGAATACACGTTTAATTTTGCTTTAAGAGACATGCAAGTGGTCTCCAACTCCAGGGTAATACGTAATACTAATTGGTTTGTAAATACTCTTATTGATGATATTCTTTGACCAAATATTATCGAGATAATTTTAAATCAACAATTTTATGGAGTATACGCAAAACCGTCTTTAATCTCTTTTTAAAAAGCCTGCATGTTCTCGTCGTACACAGATACCATATTAAAAAATATAAACTGTTGAGTGTATTCGTGCAAAATATTAAAAATATTTAAAAAAATGTTTTGTTCACTACTACCAACACAATTTAACGGTTTTAAACAAAACCCTCTTTACTACAAGCAAAAATGTCTCTATAGAAAGACCAACTCATTTTTTCGTACAATAATCCTACCAAATATCCGCCACAATGAAGTAGTATTGGTACCAGAACAAAAAACAAAGCAAAAAAAACTAACTATATTAGTGTAAGTAAAAATATTTTTTTGTTTTTATTTTACGCTATATCTGTACACAACCAATACTACATCAAAGAGGCGCTTTGTCCCTTTAAATTTTTGAATAGTTGGTCTTTCTATAGAGACGTTTTTGCTACAAGCCAAAACCCTCTTTACTACAAGCCGTATTGTTTGCATACTCATGCTATACAAAAATATATACTTTGATTGTATTGTAATTAGAAAATCGTGTCGGGATATGATTGCGAATATTGTGTAAAAGGAATAAACAACTAAATCAAATAATGCGTGTGCGTTTACAATTTTTTTTATTTTTTTTTACATCAAATTTTGATAGTTACTAATACATCTAAAGTATATATTTTCACTAATACATTTTAAAAATACATGATAATATGTGTCAACGAAAGTTACAAGACGGCTTGTAGCAAAAACGTCTCAATATAGAAAGACCAACTCATTTTTTCGTACACTAATACTACTATATATCCGCCTTAATAAAGTAGTATTGGTAGCAGAACAAATAACAAAGCAAAAATAACATAAAAAAACTAACTATATTAGTGTTAGTAAAAATATTTTTTTGTTTTTGTTTTACGCTATATCCGTACACAACCAATACTACATCAAAGAGGCGCTTTGTCCCTTTAAATTTTTGAATAGTTGGTCTTTCTATAGAGACGTTTTTGCTTGTAGTAAAGAGGGTTTTGTACAAGCCGTCTTCTAACTTTCGTTGATACAGACAAACAAAACCGATTTGAAAAATTGCG
The DNA here is from genome assembly GCA_963556175.1 of Tipula confusa. Lineage (NCBI taxonomy): Eukaryota > Metazoa > Arthropoda > Insecta > Diptera > Tipulidae > Tipula > Tipula confusa. The sequence goes on from OY744476.1 coordinate 122,253,805, forward strand.
TGTAGTAGTGCTATCAAAAACCATATAAAAATAAGGTTTTTTTTTCTCATTTTTTCTGTTTCTATGTATGCGAATGTTTATTTTATTTTACACTATATTCGACACGTTTTTTGATTACAATAGTCATATGTTCATATGATTTGATAACAAAACCATCTTTACTAGAAGCCTTATTCATTGCATACTCATGCTATTTAATCATTTACGCATGAGATTGTATTGTAAGTAAAAAATGTGTCGATATATGATTTAGAATATAGTGTAAAATAAAATAAACATTCCCATACTATAAAACAAAAAAGAGTAAAAATTGTCAAAAAAAAAACTTAAAAGGCAAAATTGATGTTATCTTTTTCCTATACAAAACACAAATAACAAAAAAAGAGACGGATTCTCAATTATCCATACACATTAAATAGGGTGCGTAACTCAAGAGAGAAAAATGTTAAATTGTGGTAGGAGGAATGAGGAAATTTTACATTTTTTTGGTATGGATTTTCATAGCACCAATACACTCAATTGTGTATATAGGTTTTGTTTATCTGTGTCAAAGAAAGTTACAAGACGGCTTGTATAATAGAGAGGGTTTTGTTTGTTATGGTACCAATACTACTTTATTGAAAAGGATGTAGTAGTATTAGTGTACGAAAAAATAAGTTGGTCTTTCTATAGAGACGTTTTTGATGCGACGTACAAATATATTTTATAAACAGTTGTTTAAAAGTGACACAGTAAATAATATCTACAGATTTTCCATCAATTAATTAAATGTTTTTTGTCAAATAAACTAACTAAATTTCATTTTTTGACATTTTAAGCATAAGTAATACTAACATTAATAATGAATAACGATGTATATACTTAGTTATGTATGGACATACAAAGTAACATTATAAAAACCAAGTCAACATCAAACAGTCTTAAACAGGATGTCATCAAGTTTACATTTTAACAAATAATTATGCATGTGTTAATTATGAATCAGTGTCAATACTAATACTTATATAAAAAACGAAATTGTAAACAAAATTTGTTAAAAAATTATGTTAAAAATCTAAACGCATAAAATTGTATAAAAGGGCATACAAAATCATTACTCTTGTTCATTTCTGAAATACAAAATTGTTAGAATAAAAATAATTGAAATTATTTGTTTCCCATCAATTAATGATTATGGATTATTATACAATTAATTATCATAATCAAAATACTCGATTAACAATATTTTAGGCCGGTTTAAGGGAACCTCTGGGTAATGCACAATGCACAGCTCAGCTCAAAAACCTAACTAAGACCTTAGATTTTTCAAGAAGAAATAAAATATTATTACAAAATTAAAAAATATGTACATATGTTTCTCGTGAAGAATCGAAACCAAGATTTTACCGAAATACATTTAAACTAAAAACTGAGGAAACCAAACAAACGGAAAAGCTAAACTTGCAAAATAGCACAAAATTCAACAAAAGTTTTCACAAGCCAACCTCGCAAAATCTTGTAATTCCTAAATCAGAAATTAAAACAGAAAAATATGCCATTTATAATCTTGAATGAAATATAGATGATGAGAATTTTAACGAGGATGAAGGCTTCACCTCAATCACATAAAATCCATCAAACACCTAAGCCTATTGAAACTATTAGTCGAAACAAGTTCAGACAAATCATTTATATTTATTTATTTATTTGTATGTATGTATATGTTACATACATTTAGAATTTAGAATTAAGAGGAAAAGCACATATGGAAGCAATTATAATAACATCAAAACCGAAATTTGATTCTATTAGGTATGAAAACCTCTTAAATTTTTTCAAAACAAATTCACCTCATACAGCACACCTAATTTTGAGCTGGAGCTCATTTATAATGAAATGCGCTACATGAGATGAAATAATAAGAATAATAATAATAATAATAATAAAATATCAAAAATAACAAATAACATAAAAAATGTAAAAAAAAAACTGTGTATTGCTAGCCACGCCACTCTAAAAATTTTGACTTAAATAATTTTGTCGAACCTAGCCTTTTAATAGCAAGTGGAATTGAATTCTAGAGAGAAATCCCCCTAACGAAAATGAATTTATTTAACGATCTACACAAATTTTTTGGTGGGAGTAACCGCAAGTTAGCTGAATTAAACCTACCAATTACCAACTTCCTATACAAATAAATTGGCTGCTTAGTTTTAAGAAGTTTAAATATAAAAAGACAAATGCGAAGTTCAAAAAAGGTAGATAAACTACATCCTAAAACAACATTAGAATAAGGAGAAATATGATCGAATTTTTTAATACCAAAAATAAACCTAGTACAAGCATTGAAACATCTTTGGAGAATACTCATATTCTCTTGAAGTTATCCAAACAAAACTATCTCACCATAAATAAAATGAGGGAGAAGATAAGACAGAAACATACTTTTCTTAAATTGACTATCAACGCTACCACTTTGTACAACTAAAATTGAATGTTAAACCAGTCCCTATAATAAAACCTGCGATAAACGCCGAGAAATCCAAAACTTTTATTAATTTACCGATACCATCATTACAAACAAGTCAATTCTATATAACGGACATTAGGCTAGGTCACATATACACATTCAAGAGGGATTATATCAAACTTCCCAACCAAATATGGCAAAATTCCAAATAATAATAACGACGAAAAAGAAATACACCTTATGGTCTCTATACAGATAGAAAAATTAGAAAATCAACATGCTCAAAAATATTCACGAATACATTAAATTTTGAGGAACATTAAAAAATAATAAAGTTAGTCAGGGAATTCCAAGATATATGTTATAACGAATCACATAAACTAACGTTTACTAGTGATGTAAAACACGAAATAAATTATTCAAAGAAAAACACTTAGGTGTTAAACAGTATCGACATCCCGAAAATCAGAAAATGGAAATAAAAGTAAAGATTGACAAACTTTTACACAACAGTATAATCCGATATGGATGGTGCCAAAAAACCTGACGTACATGGTAATGAAAAGTGAAGCCTCGTATTTGATTTCAAGCAATTGAATGCCCAAACAATTGATGACAAGTACTTACTACTAAACATTAGAAAACTTTTAGACAAATTGGAGAAATCCAATTATTTCTCAACTATTAATTTAGCCGCTGAGTTTCGTCAGATAAAGAAATCAAAAGTGAGGACATACCAAAAACTAGATTCTCAATTCCATCGGGACATTTTGAATTCACTCGTATGCCATCATTTGGACTCAAAAACGTGCCTAGCACGTTTCAAAGAGTTGTGGTTAACATCCTTGGAGTACTACAGGAAACACGAGTTCTTTGTTACATGGATGATATTATAGTGTTCAGATGATATCATAGCACAGGATTGCAAGAACACATCGATGACCTATACGAAAAAGGGTAAGAAAATCCAATTTAAAAATTCAAATAGAGACAACCCATTTTTTTGCAAAAGCAATAGAATTTTTGGGACATGTCATAACTAAAGATGGTGTTAAACCCGATCCGAAGTAAATTAATGTAATCAAAAGTTTCAAATTCCCATTCACACAAAAGGAAATAAAAAGTTTCCTTGGTCTAATAGGTTACTATCGCAAATTCAAACGCGATTTCGCTATATATTTATACGGAAGAAAATTTAAAATAATAAAAATGCAAGAGATCCAACATCGAAATTCATTCGACAGCGCCTCACGCTTAGGGAATATGTGTATACCATCGTATACAAAAAAGGTACATCCAATACAAACGCAGACGCGCTATCACGTCTGGAATTAAACGCATATTTACAACAAGGAAAACTAACGCACCCAAATACATTCGATGCAATAAAATCCGTAGGTAAGTAAAAATTTCGATGGACAAGATGAGTCGCTCTCATTAGTCAGGCAGGAAAATCATATTGGATTTGATGATGAACTATGTTCATTATACCAAAAAAACGTTTCTAATGACGATGAGATAACAATTAAAAACAAAGAAATTCCAATAACTTCACCATCAGTGAACGAATTTCGACAACACTCATATTACAACTGCACGACAAGTGCTCAGAAATATGTCAAAACGAAATGGTAACATTCTTTAAAAATCAGTGTGTAACAATCAAAAAATCAAGTTACTCAAAATCAAAAATGTTCATCAAGAAACAGTGACTGATTTTGGTGATATTCGCCCTATAAGTATTTTGTCTGCACTGTCTAAGGTATTAGAAAAAGTTATGCTAGCCCAAATGCATTTTTTTTTAAATAAGCTTGTCTAAATTTCAATCTGGTTTTAAATTAAAACATTGCACTTCAACTGCTTTAGCACATATTGTTGATGATCTAGCCTCAATGTTAGATTAACTAAATTTCCAAGCTTTATTAGTATTACTCGATTTTTCTAAAGCATTTTATTCTGTTAATCATACTCTTTTGCTTCAAAAACTCAGTATTTTAAGTTTTCTAAATTCGCAATTACTCTAGTGCATTCGTATTTTGATAGTCGCTTGCAATTTGTTAAAATAGATGATAGTCATTCGAGTGCTTGTAGAATAGTATCTGGTGTGCCTCAGCCATAAATCATACCTGTAAAAGGTATATAAGAACATGGGTAAGCTAAATTCGGGTTACAAAGTAGTACAGGCTGATGAAGAGGATCAGCCTGTACTACTTTGTAACCCTGATTTAAAATAAAAAAAGATTAATTTATATATACATTTTTTAAAAAAATTTTTTCTTTTTAGAAATAATTAGGATAAAATATTAATATAAAAATTTTTATTATCAATTTAAAGAAAGTTTTACTTTTCTGAAATAATTTTTATTTTTATTAAACAAGAAGTATTGAATTCTTTGTTTTTATTAAAACAAGGTTCCTTATTTCGTTTTTATAAAATTAAAAAAAGAATAATTATATTGTGATAAAAGTCAAATACAATGACAGAATGGTATTCTCACGCAACAATATGCATTATTATTGTCTAAAAATATTTCAAACTACTATTCCTAGTCTTGTTTTGGACAATAATACATAAATATTTAGTCAAACAGTTAATAATTTAGGGCTCATTTTAAATTCTAAACTTAACCGCAGTGTCGGAAGGTTAACTTTAGTTTATACTCTTTAAGGTTAATTAAAAAAATGTGTCCGGTTCAATTTTGCATTTTTCTGATTAAGAGTTTAGTTTTGCCTATTTTCATGTATTGTGATGTAATTTACAGTAACTGTGATAGTATTTCATCTCGATTACATTTAATAACTGTATTCGTTTTATTTATGGTTTAAGAAAGTTTGATCACGTATCAGCTTTAAGTAATTCAATTTTGGGGTGTAATCTGTTCGATTATTATTATTATAGAACTGCTGTATTTATTTATGGAATTATTAATTCAGGCTCGCCTTTGTATTTACATGAGAAATTGAATTTTTCTAGGTCTCTTCGCACAAGAAATATCAATTTGCCTTTTAACAAAAGTAGTATTTATAATAAGTCTATACTTATTAATGCAATTAGTGTCTGGGTTGGTTTAGATTTAGATACTAAACTTGTTAATTCTATTTCTATTTTCAAAAAAAGATTTTTAATTTAATTATAAATAGAAATATTGTATTGGAATTTTTATGTCGTTTTGTATAATTATGTGAATTTAAATTTTCTTTTTTTATAATTGCCTTTATTGTGAAAAACTGTTACAAGGTTTTTTATTCAAAGTATTGCCCGTCGCTATTGACTACTTTTTTCCATCTTTCTGGCAATTTATGGATTGCATCCCAGAACAACTGCGCCGGCTTGGCGGCCAAAAACGAATCGAGCCAATTTTCGATTTGTTGAACTGAAGTGAAACATATTCCTGATAGGGCATTCTGCATGTACGAAATAGGTGGTAGTCGGAAGGAGCAAAGTTTGAGCTATAAGGCAGAATTTCCCATCCGTTATTCTCCAGGTAATTTTTGACCGGCGCCGCAATATGTGGCCGAGCGTTATCGTGGTGGAAAATGATTGACTCGTGTCTAGTCGCATACGTTGGCCACTCTGTTTGGATTTTCTGCTTCAATCGGATCAATTGTTGACGATAGTTGGGCATTGATGGTTTGGCCACTTTGCAACAGCTCATAGTGGATCACACCTAGCTGGTCCCATCAAATGCACAGCATGACCTTGGCCTCGTAAATATTCGGCTTTGGTGTCGATGGGCCGGCCTCACCTTTCTTGACATATGCTTTATTGCGCTTGGGATTATCGTAATGGATCCATTTTTCATCGCCAGTGACAATACGATGCAAAAACAACTTCTTTTTGTGGCGCTCGAGCAGCATTTCGGACATGTAAAATTGTCTTTCCACGTCTCTTGGCTTCAATTCGTATGGCACACAATTTCCCATCTTTTGGATGAATCCCAATGCTTTAAAACGTCTGGAAATTGTTGCTTGATCAACTTCCCGAATCTTTATCGAGTAATACCTCCAATTCTTCATCCTCAAACTTTTTCGGCTGACCAGGACGCTCTTTGTCCTTGATGTCAAAATCACCACTTTTGAAGCGACTAAACCACTCAAAGCACTGTGTTTTTGCAAAAGCATGCTCACCATACAAATCCACGAGCAAACGATGTCTTTTAGCTGCAGTTTTGTTTGTGAAAAAGTGACTCAACAAAACTTCCCGCAAATGCTGTTTTTTCGCAAAATTGATAAATTTTCCATCGTTGAAATCGGTTGGATGGGCACAATCAAAACAAAAACTTTTAGCTGATTTTGACAGGTATTGAATAGGGCTTTCAAATGACATATATGTCTATGATGTACTATAACGCATAAACAAGTAATGTTCCGGTTATTAATGCATACACCCTATATGTCAATAAATAAATAAATAACAAATAACTAACCCAAATAAATTAACAGCGATTCATACGGATGATGCCACAGTTAACAAAATTCAACAGAAATTTGGCCAAAAAAAATGGATTCTCTTCGGTGGTATTCAAAGATTTTGCAAAAATGTTACATACAAATATTTAACTAACATCCGCAAAATATTCCACTGGCAATTCTCCAATTGAAAGGTTACATTCATCCCTAACCGAAATCACGAGAATATTTATTTTGAAACAAAGTTATAACCATTGCAATGAATGAAGCAGTATTTGCTTATAACAATTCTATATACATGCTACAACGAAACCAACACCATTTGAACTTCATAGACAACATAGAAAAATGTTAAGGAAGAATTGGATAAAAGTAATATAAATATAAAGTCAATTGAACAAATATACAGTTTATTGCAATTAAATCTTAGATCTTGTGGTAATACTCGAAATTCCCCAATTTCTAGAAAAAAAAAATTTAATTTTTACAAAATTATATAATAATCTAAATTTCTAAATAAACAACAAAGATGCAGAATGTCAATCAAGGTAAACTTCGCAAACAGAAAAAGTCGAACTATTGAACGACGGGCACCTTTTCATTCAATCAATAAACGGAACCAATGTATTCACTATTTGCGTTAAAATCACAAAACGTTAAAATCAAAGGAATCAAATTACGGAAATTCTGAAATTGCACGATTCAAACAGAAGGACATGTGTACACCAAACACCGAACAAAGATTTCATAAAATAAAGGTGGTAAAACCATTCGACAACATTGTAATCGTTAATTATACGAAGTGTAAAAACCTAGTATTTTTTTTTAACTTTTTTTATTTTAAAAAGATTTTTTACAAAGTAACTAGTCATTTTCGACTAACAGCGTTTGATTCTAACAATATAATAATAAAGCAACTTCTATGCATTTTTTCCATAAAGTGTTGTTTTGGTTGATTTTGCATTATGCGCACTACTCAGGTAACTCAAAAGGTTTTAGTCTTTTGAGTCTTCTTATAATATCCTCTTGATGAAGTTGTCTTACAGCTTCAATATTAGGGTGATGATGGAGCCTCTCCTGGTGTTTTTGAGCAAATTTCTTTATTTCACTTGCGACTGTGTCTATTTCGCGATAACTATGAAGGTCACTATTACGAGTGTACCAAGGGGCGTTTACAATCCCTCTAAGAACTTTATTTTGGAATCGTTGAACTATCTGTTGATTGCTGGCTTTGGTGCATCCCCATAGTTGGATACCGTAAGTCAAGACCGGCTTGAGCACTTGTTTATAAAGCATAAGTTTATTATGAATGGATAACTGAGAGTTTCATCCAATTAACCAGTACATTTTTCTATATTTTAACTGAAGCTCTTCTGCTTTCTTTTCCACTTTAACTTTGCATCAAGGTTCAAATCAAGATATTTTGCTTGATTTGCATGTGGTACATGTATATTATTGAGTCACAGGTAGTGGATATATTGACCTATTAGTGAAGTTAATGTTAGTAGACTTTGATTCATTCACTTTAATTCTCCACTTAGTTAGCCAATCTTGTATATTATTTATGGCTATTTGTAGTTTGAATGTGACTTTACCGATTGTGTCACCAACAGCTAGAATGGCAGTGTCATCGGCAAACATGGCGGTAATTGTATTGCACGTCTGTGGTAAATCATCTAGCCAGACTTTGTCAAATGCCTGTGCTATATCCAGAAATATGGCTGAACAAATCTTTATTTCCTCTAAAGATTTTTCAATTAAATCTGTTATTCTATGGACTTCATCGATTGTGGAGTGTTTCTCTCTAAATCCAAACTAATGGGACGGAACAACTCCTGATTTTATAATTTTTGGTTTAATTCGTTTTAATAATAGTATCTCAAACAGTTTTGACATTATGGGAAGAAGTGATATTGGCCTGTACGAGGTTAATTCACTTGGTGGCTTACCTGGTTTAGGTATCATTATCACTTCCGCAAATTTGCAAGATAGAGGGACATAACGGAGTCTGAAGGAAGCATTAATCATGTACGATATTTTTTTAATAGCTTTATTAGGTAGTAGTTTAAGAATCTCTCCAGTTATCAAGTCATATCCTGGTGATTTTTTAAGTACTACATGATTCTTTATTTCTTGCTTGACTTCTTTAGCATTAGTTAATGAGATTTCCTGTCTCAGGATGGTTGTATGGTTTTCAATCAGTATATCCTGTTGATTAAGTGTTGTTAAATTGGGGTGAAAGGTACTCTCGAGATAATCCGCGAACCTTTCTGCTTTTTCTTCTTTGGTCTTAGCCAGGCGACCAATATTTACTAAAAACCTAGTATGAACCAAGAAATGTTTGTAGTTTGGTCGCTGCAGCCTGATGAGAGACCGAATTTTTTAATAACAAATATAATTCGCATACTCTCATTACCACCACTCCGAGTCAGTCGGTTACACATTAGGTTGTTTGAGTCACTTTTATTTTTCGGTTTAACGATAAAACAAGAGTTAAAACAATAAAAAAAAATATTTTGAAGCGCTATAACTTTACTTAAATGTTGTTTATATCAGTATTTTAATTAACAAATTACAACAACAATCACATATATCGAATTCTAATTTGGAATTGATAAATTCAATCAACTTTAAAATATTTTATTTTTTTATATTAGGTTTAGATTTAAAAAAGAAAATTTGCTAGCTTCATTGTAGTTTGGTTTAGTGTTTTATTTCTTTCTTATTTTGAGCTATTTCGTAATTATTGTTAATTTGTAATATTTTGTTTTCCGTTTGACACGAAATGTTTTGAAGAAAAATAGTTGCTTTCCAATCGACCATCGCGTGTACTTATAAATACTTAAATGTGTGTCTTATTTTACCTACTCGTACTAGCTTTTACTATTTTGCATGAGCAGTAGTTACGAGCAGTTAAAATTTAGCAAAGACGAACTTATAAGTACTTGCGGTGGTCGATTGGAAACCAATTAATATAAAATTAAAAAAATCAATAATTGGTACTACATACTTTGATCGCCTCTTGCGAATAACATCGTATAAAAAATAATTTAAATTAATAAAAAGTTTGGGGCATTTTGGGGTATAAGTCTCATAAAAACGCTACTTGTTCACTGCACAAATTGCATATGCAAGTTTTACAGGCAAAACCTGAATTGCTAAGGTGGAAAACAGCACTAAAAATGAGGAAGAAATTTCCTGTAAAAAAATTAGAAAAGTATAACCTGTTGAATGTATTTGTGAGATATTAATAAACAAAAACAAAAGAAAATCAATTCTAAATTAATGACATTTATGACAACAACAAAATATTAAATCAATACAATTTTGAAACATACTTTATTCAAATAGCAAAAAGTATGAAATGTAGAATACTTTGCGTTTATTAATACCATTCATACTTTTTTGGTGGCTACTTTTAAACTACTGTGTAAACGTGGTATTAATAAGTTTATAAAGTATGTAGGGTGGTTTTCCACATTAATGTTCCGTAAGTTTTAATAGAATGTTAAATAACAACACTAATTACAAAAATCAACAATTTAAATATTAGTGCAAATTATATAAATCCAAATTATATCGTTTAACGTCAAACTTGAAATCAGTTTATTAAATAACACATATTTATAGTTAGTAGACACCCGTTTCAGCTGAAATAGGTAAAATTTACACTGCAACAAAATGTAATTGAATACAACATGTTTCCGCCATTTTGAATATTTTTTATTGTGTTTATTAGTACTACCGTACTCGTTTCATCTAAACATAAAGGTATCAACAGGTGGAAATTACAAAATATATTATATAACCTTATTTCAAGTGGTTTCTACTTTACCTGTTATGGTTTACGCTAATATTAGATCCTTAAGATGTTTAAAATAATATCCAAAACGGTATTTTGTATATTTTATAAACTAGCTTAGTGCTTGTTAACACAAATTCAAGATGCGTATCCCAACGTAAGAATGCACGATGCACCTTTCATTAATAATTGTACATAATGTATTTCTAAAATACTATTTCACTTGATTTCACTTGAATTAAGCTTCTAATAAACATATAGTTACGGTTATATTATAATTTAATAATTTATTTACAATTTCAAAACCATTTTATTTAATGCAAGATATTTAACAAATACCTTTACGTAGGTATGTATTATTGAACGGAAATCTTATAAAAACACCACAAGAACATAAATATTAACCAATTTGTAAATATTTAATTCACTGTACACTATTTATACTATGTAATATATATTATATTCTCCACTATAATTGTTAAATATTAAAAATATAAATAAAATTTTAATTCTTTATTTGAATGCACTTGACAAGAAAAACACGAAAACAATAAAAAATAACAATAAAAACAAATTTCACATAGCGATCAATGTATTTCGGACATTTCATTTGCAAGAACTAAAAAATGAAATGAAAATAATAGCTAGCTAGCTATTCATAAAAAAAGTTGAAAATATTTTAGATTTTGATAATTGTGTTTGTAGAAGAAATAAGAATGTGTCGGTATTTTGAGAGGTGAAAAAGCAGAAATTCTACTATTTTTATTTTAGTGTTGGGTTGGTATTGGTTGGTACAAATCTTTGTTGAGCTTTGTCGTTTGTATTTGTAATTTAATTTTAATGATTTTTTAAAGGTGGGAGCATTTTTAATTCTTTAAACAATAAACAGGGTGACAGTATTATAATGATACAACGTGAAATAAAGTATTTGTTGTACAAAGTGTATTCTTAAAAAAAATTATTTTCATAATGAACAAATCAATATTTAAATTTGATTTAAAAAATCAAATTCGTTACAATAAAGTCTTCAATACCTGATATGAGTTTATGCAGCCAAATTCAGCAACTTTTATTTGTATGGCTTTGAATTCCTGGACACCCAGAGATCGCAAGACTGCCAGGCGTTTTACTCAGGTCTGTTCACGTTAGGAAGTTTGCCTTTTTCTTGGTTTAAAACTTGCTACCATCGCTGTGGTCGTATGATATTTCAAAGTATCCAACTTGTCTCCATGATTCGCGTCGTTACGCTACTATTCACTTTAAAGCGTATTTTGTTGAATAAAGTACAACAACAATTGCATTGAATAACTCCTCAAAATTTTTGAGTTATTTAACTCTATTCCAATTTTAGTTATTGCACCCAACACCATTAAAATATGGCGTTGAGAATCACTTGTTAAATTATTTTATTTATAGTAAACAAATAAATTTTCTACTGCCAACACATAAGAAAACAATTAACTCCAAAGATCATTTTGTTGAGAAAAAATAACTCGAAACTGAGTAGAGTTATTTTTTTCAAGAAAATACACTAAAAATTAATAAGCGTATTTTGTTGAAAAATACAACAATTGCATTGAACAACTCGTCGCAGTAATTTCAAATATCTCGGAAAATAAGCACTCAACGAAAAAAAATTTCAAGATCAAAATTTAATCATTCCGCAGGGGAAATACTGTAAAGGTCTTATAAACGAAAGTGAGAAAGCACAAAATGCAAATCTTGTTAGCAAAAGCATGATGGAAACCGAAATACGTTTTACAATCGCACAGAAAAATAAAACATTCCTTATTTGATAAGAGAACCGCCAAGTGAATTTGTAACGGACTTCACCTACCTCCAGACCTAGGACTATTGTCATTCAGGACCAGGATAGAAACCTTAACATCGGTGCCGTGCTCGACACTTGGAAAGAGCATTTTTCTGATCTACTCAATGTTCACCAAGTGTCAAATGCCGTATTTGAAAGTTGTCAAATACAGACAAGCTGTTTAGAATTCATCCTGCGATGAGGTTGTACATGCCGTAAAGAGACTAAAAAAAACGTTCCTCTGCGACTTATTGCATTAATTCTGAGCCCTTTTAATTCGAACGGGATACTCTATGGAATAATGTTTTCAACCTTATTCGCTTAGTATGGCAACAAGAAGTTGTGCCTGATGGATGAACAGTTCTTTTTTTTGTTTTCCTTTCGTAATACGATTTTGAAGAATGGCCTTTACAATAAAGTAATTTTTATAAACTTTATTATCTTCTGTTAAACTAAAATATTGCTTTTAAAAATTCTTTTTGTTCCCCAAAATTTTTTATTGATTTTTAAGTGACTTTGGCGGAAAAATAATGTACTACAGAAAGTTGACTAATCATCAAAAAAATTTGCTACATTAATGCAAATTCTTAAATGGTATCACGCATAGAAATATTCAATTTAGAATGGTTTTTATAAATTGTTCTACAGAGTAATTTAGTAATGTTTATTAGAGAATGCACTTAACAAAATTTCCAGTGCCAAAATAGCTGCTTTGTCAGTTATAAAACAAAATGATTTAAATAACATTAAACTTAATGTCAACGCTTGAGCTACTGTAAGGGAATACCAAATACGATTCCCCAATCGGTAACGCTTTCTCAACCACAGAGTATTTCAAAACGTGCACCGAATGCACAGTGAAGGCGAAATCTCTGGATATCGGGGAAGGCCTGGAAGATCTAGGCAACTTGATACAAACGAAGATAGTATAATTGAAATGGTGACAGATGATCCATCAGCAAATGTTCGTCGTTTATCAAGTCGCTCGGGAATGCCACGGCCCACGGTGCATCGTATAAATCCCCGTGTAAATCCACAAGTGTTGTAGCGTAGTAAATTCCAACATCCGTTTGGAGCGAACATGTGGGCGGGGATAGTTAATGGACAAATTATTGGCTCGTTGGAACTACCACGTCGGATCATCGGGCCGGTCCATTTAAGTTTCCTACAAAATGACTTGAAAGTTTCGCTACAAACCCTTCGAAATATGTAGCTGCAGCACGATGGAGCCCTTGTGCACTATGCTAAAAAGTGTGACACGACCTCAACATCTATTATCAAGGTCGCTGGATTGGAAGTGCAGGGACTATTAAGTGGCCACTTCGGTCTCCTGATCTAAATCCTTTAGACTTTTTTCTGTGGGGTTATTTTAAAGAGCTGGTGTATGAATGAAAAAATCAGACCGAGCAGGAGATGCGGCAGTAGGGGTATTTTTTGTTTTGTTTGTTTAACTTTATTTGAAAATATTAGATTATTATTTAAGAAAGTTAGAGTATTTTAATTTATTTCCTATTTACAAAATTTGTGAAAGATCAGATTTGGAAAATTGAAGATCGAGTTATAATTCATTTTTGTTTTATACCATATAGCTTATTAACTACATGGGATTTCTTATTTGTGCAATCGGGATTTTCCATTGGTTCAATATATGCATATTGAACAAAAATGAATTTCTTTATTTCAGAAACTTGTAATTTTAGATGAATTATTTGTGATATTCTGCAAAAATTTCAATCAAAAAGAACTTTTAATTTTCCTTAGTTTAGGTATTTTTTGTTGTCAAACGAATAATTTTAAGCGGTATTATTTAACTTTAAAGCTTAAATCAATCATATTATAATATTCATATAATATGATCATATATATAATATTATGATCATTGCTTAAACTTACGGATTTTCGAAAAATAAATAAAAATTTTAATATTATAGCATTTCTCTGATTTACTTAATGTTCAACAAGTGTTAAATAGATAAATTGAAAGTTTTCAAATACAGACTGCAGAGATGTGCATGGAGGCCCATCTACGAGGAATTCACACTGGCCATGTAGGGAATAAAACGAACCCGTTCTCTTAGAGTTGATTGTATTAATTCCGAACTCTTAATATTCGGAGGGGATACTTTACGGAACTATCTTTTCAACCTTATTCGATTAGTATGACAAAGCGAAGTTATGCCTGATGAATGGAAGGTGGCCGCATTGTGCCCTATCTTTAAAAAATAAAATCGCTCAAAATGTGAAAACTATCGTGGCGCTAGAAATTCTTACATAATATTGGAAAGAATCATTCCGCTGACGAATGAATTGTAGGTGACTACCAAGGAGTATTTCGCCTGAATCGGTTACTCACTGATCAAGTTTTTGCGTTAGGATGATTCTTTCTAAATATTATAAGACATCTCGTGACATAAATCAGGTGTTCTTTGATTTCCAACAGTGCGTTTGTGTAAAACGGCGGCAATAATGCATTCACAATATTGTGTTACAGTTGACACCAAGCTATCAGGAATTTTTGCAAATAGTTCTGGGTAGTTCTGAGCCGCCATTTGGCAAACGCAGAGGTCGATGTTGGTGACGATGGCTCCTCGGGGTAGATAACAACTTGTCATTGTTCGGGTTGTCTAGAACAATACGTAGAACAAGCTCGGGATCGAATCCGGTGGAGCCATACTTTTAACTCGGGACAGTTCAGTTATGGCCTGTAAAAGCTGTTTTATTATTATGTACTTAAACTCTATAAATGCTTTTTAATTCCTTGAAAGGGCATTTCAAATTAGCAAAATAAGACTTTCTTGATGCTCGAAGGACTTGCATTGCGCCAGCATGCATATACACACTGTTAAAATGCAAAACTCTTTAAACGATCATACCTACTGTACTATAGACGGCTTTAGCTTAATGTGAAATATCTCACTAAAAAATATTGATATTCTCACTGTTCAGTGAGGCAACAATTTTTGTCTACTTTTGAGTAAAAATTTTTTGCTTTGAGCCTTTTCTATTTTATCAGTTAACAATTTAGTTTTTTTGGTTGTTTTTAATATTTTATCTACAATTTAAATTTGTAACAAACTAACAAAACGTTTTCTCGTGATATATGTGTGAGAATAACTAAATATATTTCATTCATTTATGTAGTGACATTTTTATCTCTAATTTCTTAAATGACAATTCACAATGCACTAACAATACCAACGTTTGTACAAACATTGTATGTACAAAGTATGTGTCAACATGTGTGTTGTGTACAAACATTGGTTGCTATTTCACATCACAAACGTTTGTTTCCTATTGGAACGAAATATAAACGTACGTCATTGCAACTTTCGTTACCGTAGCAAAAATTTAAATAATCAATATTAATTGATAAAAACCGGTCTCCCAATATTACATTTTTAAGACTGGCTTTGGGTTGATAAAATAATTTTTTTTCAAATGTTTACAATTTTTGTTACGCTGAATTTAAGCAGAAATTTGAGCAATTTATGTGCATTTTTGGTTATTGTCGTCTTCTAGATGCGGCTAATGGGGATTTGGGTGAAAATATATAAAAGGTTGGTTAACATGTTTGGAAAAAAAAAAAAAACAAATTTATTATCATAAAAAGAAACACCCGCCATAGTGAGTCATTTATGTGGCATGCAATGCGCCTATTTGGTCTTCTATCGGTTTAAAGAAAGATAGTTTTATACAATTTGCAGTGTAGTTTTGTACATTTTAAGTTTTTTAATTTATTTTTAATAACAAATTTATATGGCTGATATAATTGTACGTCAATATGAGCAGCTAACAACCCGGAAGTATTCGGGACTGGGATGAATCAAAATGTAAAATAAAGGGTCGTATGAGTCGTCATACTCGCCTGTTCAATTATTTTAAATTGTTCGCTATGCCGCTAAATTAAGTTTGCGTGTTTACGTGTGAAAACGACTAGTGACGCAAAGCAGGACCCTGGCGTAAATGGTTTTTTATGTACATATTTTTAATAACGATCAGAGTCAGACAGTATAGTATTTAGTATTTCTGGTATTTAGAAAATGTATGTAATATATATGTATTTCAGAGGTTATCTCAAAATCACATTCCATTGAACATCATCTACTCAAAGTCAACTCAAAGTTAAGATACCCAAGTATAACAAAACTGAAAAAATCGCTCTAGTACAATTTTTTTCCGGTTTTTGGTAAAAAAATCAGACATACCCAAAATGCAATTTATCGCAAGTGCGACAATTGAGCTATATTTCCGTACTACTTTCCGTACTCTAAATTAAGAGACAAAATTAATATTGTGAAAACAATACCATTTTGTATATCTTTCTTTTACAGTAAATAAATTTTTATCACAGATATATCGACTTTTATTGTCAAAAATTCATAATGTGTATAGTGTATACATATACGAGTATGAGGTAAGTTACATAATATTTCGAATTTTTATATAATAATATTTATTTAAATTTTAGCTTAATATAATTTAATAATTTTATTAACAATCAATATTTTGATGTGCATTTTAACATTTTTTAAATAAATATTTATTACGTGAAACTATCAAAATGTAAATTTGTATACCCATAAAAAATGGGGTAATATCTTGGTGCAAATGTTAAAATGTAATAATAATTTGTTATGGAATTGTGTTTTATATATATCATTTTTTAGATTTATTTATTCCCTCAACACTTCCAGAAACCCTGATCACATGTGACGAGGACTTTTTGAATTTAATTAAATAATGGATGCAGTTGCACTGAACCGTTTGAGGAAGTAAATCATATCGGCAAGTTAAAATTATATATATTTAAGTATACACAAATAAATACTTTAAGGGGGCGCATGTGTCTTGGGATAAGAAACGTCAAAATAAACAAATTAATATAGAAAATGGTTGTGTTACGAACAAAAATTTAAATTATTTAAGAAGGGATAATTAAATAATCCGCCCATGGCTAGTTTTTGGCAAGTTATGACTAAAATTCTGGGAATCACATTAGATTTCAAAGAACGCTTCGTTTCGCCTAAAATTATCAAAAGTACCTTTTTAATAATCTATAAATCCAAAAATAATTCAGCTTACCTAATACAATCGGTTTGTAGTCTATATCTTTCAAGCGCGAAGTATAAACTTTGGCATTCTTGCATGGTTTTTGCCACTTTTAAGTGCCCGTAATCAACGTCAACATTTTTTTATCCGCTAAGAATTAATGAAATTTTAGGCCATCATCCGAAATTTTATTTTATTTACATAAAGGAACAACAAAATACTATCATTTTTATGTATAATCATATCTAAAAACACGTATGGTTTTTAACAATTTTCAAAGACAAGATCTTTAACTTTATGCGTGGCTACAATTTTTTACAAAAAAATTTGAGATTAAATTTATAAAAATTGTTTTAAATTTGAAGCTCTTTGCTTTTCAAACGAATCTTTAATATTTTTGTAGTTGTATCCCAAGAAGCTCAGTTGCGACATCTACTGTTCTGTTAATATCATGTAATGGGTATGCATGTTGTTTAAGTGTTTGCCG
This sequence comes from Tipula confusa, assembly GCA_963556175.1. Lineage (NCBI taxonomy): Eukaryota > Metazoa > Arthropoda > Insecta > Diptera > Tipulidae > Tipula > Tipula confusa. The sequence goes on from OY744476.1 coordinate 122,271,812, forward strand.
CTGTTTTTGGCAGCAGCACCACATCTCAAGGATATATTGTTGTGTGTTGAATCAAAATGTATGGCGAAATGTACAAGATAAAAATACTTCGATTTAAATTTTATCGAAATTATTAACAGTCACAACAAAAAATTAAAAATACGTACAAATACGTTTAAAAAAAATCGCTAGGTGCCACCCATTTCGCGTAAGAGAATATTGCCATTCTCGCGAAAGGCAAATAACTATTATATTGTGCTGCCTAAATTTAACAACGTGCATGGGTTAAATTGTAGTCGGATTATAGTACTTATACATATCAATTTTATTTTATAATCACCTCACATTTTGATATTACCAAGTACCAACATAACATTAAAAAATTCTAAGCAAAACAAACAACAAGTCGTAGTCGAGCACTCGAGCAATAATCCGACTTGGTTGAACTTGTAGAGCAACCAATTAGTACATTTAAAACGTTTGTGGGAGAAACTGGAGAAGCGTGAAATTCTGAATACAAAAAGAAACAAAAAATAGAAAATAATTAATTTTTACACATGTATTCTTGTTTTATTGTTACTTAATTTAAATAAATATAGTTTGTTCTGTTAATGCGAATTTAAAACGAAGAAACATGAAAAATTTAAGATTAAGTTTATTAGTTGTACTAGGACTTAATTTAATACTTATAAATTCAGTAAGATCTGATGAACTCGATAGTGAAGAGACATCAACATCATCATTTGAAACGACAAAATCAGAAATAGTTATATTGAATGAAAATAATTGGCGTTCAATACTTCGTAATGAGTGGATGGTCGAATTGTAAGTACATTTTCAATTTATTAAATTGTCGATACTACACAATTATATTATATGGAATAGCTACTTAAATTTTACTTAATTGCGTAGTGTTTACTGTGTCATACATAACCTTCTACAATAATAACTGTGTACACGTATTTTACATTTTTGCTATTGTTTGGTTGGTATCGTTTCTAATAGAAAATTTAGAAAATTTGGAAAATGAAATGATATCACTTATATCGATTGTGCAACAATGATATTTCGATTTCAATAATAAAATGTTCAGGATTTTTACTTTAACTATGGTAGCAAATAAGTAATATTGTTGAGAAAAGTGATTTCGTCTTTTGTCGAGGTCAAAATGCCGGGTTTTTTATTGTTCGTACGAAGATTATGAAGGTTAATTACCTTGAGAAATGAAATTTTATGATTAAAATTATTTTATTACATAGAAGTATTTAACAGTTTAAATATGATATAAATTTAGTTTGGATATTAAAATCTTTCATAATGATGTTAATTTTAAAATAGTACTAGGTAGTCTTTATATTACGCACAAAATTCAACTCAATATATAAATCGCCATTTTTTTTATCATTTAAGATTTTGACATTTATTTTGAGTTTTGACAAATGTTTGGTTTATTTATTTTCCAAACGACACTTATGATTAATTTAATTAAATGTTTATTTCATATTATCCTTGAAAATAATTAAGAATGCAGTATGTATTTATAGGAAAAATGACGTTTGAATGCAACTGTGATTTCCGGGTGGAGTCCGGTACAATCTTCCACGCCAATATAGAATTGCAATATCTATGAAGATGAATAATGGAAGCGAACTTGTAGTCGTGCATTGCCGGTTTGGCTATTGTAGGTTGATTGTTATAATATTATTATAGACGCCAAAAAATCAGTTTCAATATCATTAAATGATATAGATTTGTAATGTGCATGTCGATTGCTAGTGTTTACCAAACGTTGCGAATCTAATCCCTTTTCGATAGTACTTACTAGTTAATTGATTAATGAAAAATGGCTTGTTATATTATCAAATCTTTCAAGCATTTACGTTGATTTAACCTGATTTGACTACAATTTTGAAAATTAATTATGAAATTACTGTTTTCTAATGTAGTCATATTATAGTAGGTCTTGCAGCCCGTTTAATAAAAGCTAGAAAAATTCTAGAGCCTGTGGCACTATTCTGGTAATTCCCGAGGAATTGGGAATATTAATTTTTGTATCACTAATTTTTCAGTTAAATATTTCCCTAACCGAGCAAATGACGCAGTGGTTAAAGCTGCGGTGCTTGGGTTGGGAGCTACCGGGTTCGAATCCAAAGAGGGAGGGTTTGAAAAAGGATTTTTCATCATCTGATTTCGATCAGTGATGATGAACACCACTATGAATCCCTGATGGAATTGCAGGCTGGAATCGTCCACAGGCTGGCGCAAGCAATGCAATCTGCATATGGTAATCAAAGCGAACCTGTATTCGTGCGTCCTCAACTTGGCTGGCTTCGGCGTAAGGTAGGAAGGACGTTAAAAAGAACCCGCGAAGAGTTGGGTGTGCTTCGGCCCCATTGTTATATATAAATAAAATGGCATATATATAAATAAAAAAAAAAGAATACAGCAAATGCCAAATGCAATATCGTAGCAAATACAGTGTTTGCTACGATATTGCATTTAGGGTCGAATTCATAGACGTAAATACAACTAATAATAAATCAAATCTTTCAACCACAAAATCATGTACGTCAACATCAAAAGTTTGTATTTTAGATTTCGAAATTCGAACAATCCTTCAACATTGTAAGAACTGTTTTATGACCCGATTTTGGGTGCTATAGTATCAATAATTAATACAAATGTATGGTACACTATATGGTCTATAAATACGAAAATTGATAATTTATTACTAACAGCTCTTACAATATCGACTATGAATTCGGTCCCAAGTTAAGATATGGAAAAATCAACTGTTGTTTTCTGTTCCTTAAACATAAAATGTTAACGAAACAAAATCATTAATTGTTAATTAGCAATTACTAATTAAAATAAAGTTTAATTGAGACTTTAATGAAATGTTACGAAGAGTTTAGCCGTATATTACCAACGGTTGCGGTTAGCAATCGATCCTTGCGATTTATATGAGAATGTACTCATAAAGCACTACAGAATAATTCTAGAACTATCATTACTTCTAACAAATTTAGTTGCTCCCCATATGTCATATTAAAACTATTGACCGACGACGGTGGTGGTGTCGTTGAGCTTTTTAATTGGAGGTTTTGAACAGCTTAAGTATCGCTCATTTTTGGTCATTAATCAATGAGGCTAATGGCTTTGATAACTCTCGTGGGCATGTCACATCGTAATCTTGCGCTTAGCCCTCCAAAGGGCTTAAGATTTAATTTTAGTGGGACATAGAAGCCAGGATCTGGAAACATGCCGAGAATTTAAGAAACATTTTAGTTATACATATGTGTTTCCTCTATAACATAGTACCACTAAGGTTGCCACAGTCAATTTGATGAACGATATGCTAAAGGCCACCCAAATTATTATAAAACTATTATCCTATAACACTAAAAATATTTAAATTCTTACTATCAACGTAGATCAAAAAGCCTTAATATTTTGTTTAATATACCACAATTTTTTTTTATTATTATAGATTTACTTACAGACGTTAAGTTATCTCAACACATCACTATTCCCCATAATTCTTTCATAAAATAGGTTTGTAAGAATAAATGTCAAAACCAATAATTGGGAATTTATTTCTTCCAATAAAAATGTTTCCCAAACACCAGAATAAACTTTAGGAAGAAAGAAATAAAACTGCTAGGAAAAATTTATAATTTACCCGGGAATTACCAGAATAATGCCCGCTGCATTTTTTTCTATTTGCCGAATTAATCCAATATGTAGGCTGTACAAATTCTAGATTTGTTAAAGGATTAGTGAGAATGAAAACTAAGAAGTAAAATTAGATATATATGTTAGTGTAAAGGTAAATATATATATATATATATATATATATATATATATATATATATATATATATATATATATATATATATATATATATATATATGTATATATGTATATATATTTATATATATATATATATATATATATATATATATATATATATATATATATATATATATATCACCGGTTATCCAACTATTCTATTGGACCAAAAGCTATTTAAAAAAAAATCCATTTTCAGCCGTTTTTACTTTAAAAAGTTTGGCTTTAAAAATTAATATCAATCCAAGGTATTTATAAGTGGCTTTTAAACTTATGGTCGTATAGTTATGGTTAATTTGTTGGCTGACACACCGCGTTTTAAGTTCGATCGCCGCCGGTGACCACAACGCCTTGACTAATTGTGTGTAAAATCGTTCGTTTGACGTTGTATTACTAATTGTAAAAATATGGACCATATTTTTGGTATGGTCCATATTTTTACAATTAGTAATACAACGTCCAACGAAGGACAGCAAGATCTTGTAAAAGATCTCAGTAAAGGGTATACTTTTGCCAGTAAAGCTGTTGATGTTTTATTTATTTTTTAACTAATGAGAAATGGTGATCTGTCTTTATTAAAAATTGTGTGTGTTAATGGCGGATAAAATGAAAATAGTCTTACGAATATGCTAATAAATCATATGCATTAATTGCTCAAGCCAATTATGCTCTGATTATAATGGCGGGGACTTATTCGAAAACGGGAAACAGCCGGGATATTATAATTACAACACAAAGTAACAAATAAGTTGTACAATATTGATAAAACATTTTTTTCGTATCTAATCCATGCAATCTTTTCTGCGGTCGAAGCTCACCGGTTATTTAACGTCGTACTTTACGCCGTCGCCTGTCAAATCGAGGAGTCAAATACAGGTTCGCTTTGAATATCCATCTGCACATTGCATTGCAATGTGCCACCCTGTACATGCTTGACATGGGAGATGGTCCCATGGATTCTGCACTCCAACAAATAATCATAGTTGACCGTATCTTTACAATTGGTGGTAGTTGTAAGTGATCAGAAAAAAACCATTCCAAAATGGAATCTTTATCTATATGGTAGCTTTAAATATGCTTTTTAACAACCTCAAAAAGCAATACAACCTTGTCTTTATACTTGCCTATCATCTCAATCAAGACCCAACATAAATTATTTTAGAGTAATACGAGCTAAAGGACTGTATTGCAGTTCAAGTATCGCATAGGAAGTTTTGTACTGATACGAAATGAAAGTACCGTTTCACAATCGATAAGTGTAAAATGTGATAGACTAATGCCCTAAACAAACTCGACGCACAATACGCGCGTAATACGCGTCTATATGTCAAAGACGCGAAAAACACAAATTAAAAATTTTTCAATTTAAACTCGACGCGCGTTTTGGCATTTCCAAACTTTAACATAACCTACAATTTTATTGTGTTTATAGTGTTAAAATACAAAAAACTTACATTTTACGTTATTTACTTAACTATATCCTTTTATTTTTTTAACTATATCATTTTACCTATCATTTTATTGATTTGTCAATACATACATGTAATAACTAATTTATGTTATGAATCTTTTTACGATATCTTTTATTTAGTTTCAACTGTATTAGATTTTTAAAAATTTTTAGTGCTAAAATATTTAAAAATCTACCGCTAATTTATGTTTTATATAAAACTGACATTTCGAAGCGAAACAACGTAAAAGTAGAAATGATTTCTACTTTTACGTAAACTACGCGCGTCCACTATATATTACTTCATATGATTCCATTGATTCTACTTTTACGCGCGTATTGCGCGTCGAGTTTGTTTAGGGCATAAGACTCGACAAATGGACTTCAAAAGGAAAATCAAAAGATCATATTCTTCATGACGATTAGGAAATTATAAATATTGAAGAGATAGTTCACCCAGTAAATGTTTTAACGTAAACGTTGCTTGTTGTTCAAAATTTAAAACGATTAAAGGATGTATTTAATAAATAAAGTATTAAATAAATTACGTTATAAGTTATAAATTTCCTATTTATAGTAGACTCAATTTAGAATTTTATAAATTTTACCATGATGACGTAATGCGCAAATTAGACGAAAATTATTTTTGAAACTTCTCTATTACCAAACTAATGAATTCTAATATTTTTGAATTTCATTTGAAACTTCTCTATTACCAAACTAATGAATTCATTAATGAATATTGTTATTTTTGGTTATTAACACACATTTCGGTTTAACTCAGTTATGCTTACACACGTTTATTGCATGTTACGTTAAAAAACCTTTCTCTACACTCTATCTTACTCTAGATGCCGGAAGTCAGTTTCTTCCATGAAGTTGCATCACTCATTTGCGGTAGGGCTGAACCAAAAACCCTATACACCACAATCGCCCCTCTTAAAGTTACATTTGTCCATAAGAAAAACAAAATTCAATTAAAATATTAGAATTCAAATCTTTTAAAATTACAATAGAAATTACATTTAATATTACATATTTTATAAGTCCAATTTAGTTGATTTTACTTTTTTATCTTTGTCCCTTAATCTTTTTGAATTATTGTTTATTCTCATATTCTCACCATCTACGCTACGCATTTAAATTCGCACCATCTACGCATTTAAATTCGGTTGGTGAACATTATTGCTATTACTTACAATCAAGTATTTGCTTACTAAACTTTTGTGCTACTCGAATTTTTATCTACATCATGAGAGTCTTCGTACTTACCACCTCGCACGTCACCCTTCGAACACTCCGTTTGTTCTGCTATTCTCTTATCTGATCTATGTGATGCTTTAAACTTCTTCCGGTCGTCAGTCTATATAAATAATTCTGCGGCCTAACACCTTAATTACCTGAGCGTTAATTCATCCTGGCTTCATAACTACTGTGTAGTCCCTCACTATTACTTCCTCTCCTATTGTAAATTTTCTTTCTGATGTACCACTCGAACTAGATTTTCTGTCAAAATCGTGTAAATCACTATCCTTTTGCTTCGATAGATCAAACCTCAATCTAGGATTATACTTCAAAACATGTGTTGATGGCTGAATTCCACTCGTACAGTGGATCTATGTTCCTATAGTCAATGAGAAAATTATTTATGACCTCTAAATCAATACCAGAGTCTTCTTTTCTTTCAAACATAACCGACTTGATCGCACTTTTCACCGTTTTGACAGCTTTTTTGGCCGCTCCATTCGATGCTGGAAACCCAGGTGCCGTATTTGTTATATTGATAACATGATTTCTCGTGAAATTTTTAAATATTTCCGCAACTAAATGAATTGGATATTCAAATTTAGCTATCACCTCTTAGTTTTCTAAGCGTAAATTGCGCTGTTGCTTGTCGTGGAACAAAAACTTCGAGCCATTTTGACTTCCAGTCTATTATAATTAATAAATATTTATCATTAATTCGTTCAGCATAGTCTAAATGCAATCTTTCAATTGGCTTGTCTGGAATTCTCTACAAAATACACTCCGACTTCTTTGGATGAGGTAATTCCGAAAGACAACCCTTAATTAAGTTGTATATTTCCCCATCCATAAATGGCCACCACACATATGATCTCAATAAACTTTTTGTTTTAACAATACCCAAGTGACCTACGTGTGCTTCACGCAATATCAGCACCCTCAATCCTTCAGTATTACTATTCCATGTCCCCTCATTAGAATTGCCTTCTCCACCGTTAGTTCCGTTCGGTTTCTTAACAAGCTCTTAAATTCATCCTCGTTAGGAAATTCGGAACCGCCCTTAAACCGCCATTATTACCTCATCCTTCATGGTTTCTTTATACAGCGTTTCATACTGAATTGGTACGTGCGTGTTTTGACCCACGAAATACAAGTAACTTGTATCATTTTTTAATTTTTTAGGTATCTGGTCTATAGGAATTTTAGATAACAGATCCGCTTGATTCTTATCAGAATTAACTCATCAGACCCCACATTTGTCATCATTCGTGAAGCAAACTATAGGCCGGTCCGTGCCATCTGGATACACATGTGAGATTACTGCCCCAATTCCTATATTGGAGGCATCACATGTTAGAATTAAGGGACTCTTTGGATCGTAATGAACCAACACAACGTCCGAAACTACCTCCTACCTTACGTCTTGAAAAGCGCTCTGATATTATTTGGTTCATTTGTATAGTTAGTTTATTTTTCTTAAGAAGTTCGAACAGCGGAGCCATTTTTGTTGCCATACCGTCAATAAATTTTTCGTGATAATAGAGCAATACAGGTCACATTATAGGTGGGTTAATTAAAACATATATTTTAAATCGGTTTTAGAAGTAACAAAAAATTCGGTATAGCTAAACGTCATTTTAGTCAATAGGGCAACTTTTGGTTACGGTTTCGGTCGCAAAATGCGACACCGTGAGGGATAAATATTGAAATGTCATATTTTTGTATGGGAAAACATGTTAACGTGAAAAACATAAAAATTATAAATGAATTTGAGGAAATTAAACTAATCAGATAAGTTTTTTTCGTGAAAATAATTTTAATTAATATATTTAAATAAAAATATGTGCAATTTCGTTTGTTTTTAGGCCGGAATTCAACAGTAAAGTTAACCATTTTTTAGAATAAAGAATATAATTCATGTAAACAAAACATTTGTGGGAGTGATTTCAAAATGCCTTTTTATTAAAAATAGAAAAATTTTAATTTCAAAAATGTTCAATCGTTTTTTCCAACAGGACCAACAGGTCCAATGCCTATTATTAAATACTGGCCATGTAATCGAGTCATAAAGTAAATGAGAATTAAAAATGTAAGTTTTAGATTTCATTTTGTTGTGGTTTATCATCATATTTTTATTTGAAAATGTAAACAAATGAGACATACAATTTATCTAGTGTAATAATGATATACCATCATATAATGAAAGTTTTAATACAGAATTTTTAGTTATTATACAAGTAGTTCTGTTCTGAAGAAAATAAAATGTGCGTTTCATATTAAATGTTCTGGGGTGCTATTCTTGAACAATTACGAATATTTTCGGTACCGAGTTAGTGTCAAAGTATTACGAAAATCATAAAATGGTATTCTTGAAATCGGATTACGAAAATTTTCGCAACAGAACGTTACGAAAATTTCCGTAATGGTATTTTGGTTCCTTATTTCATTTTCGTAATGAAATTGCATGTAATAATTTTATTTTTCAAGAATAAGAGTAAGATATATTATATCAAAATTAGAGAAAACGATAATAAATTTGGTAAACAATAATATTAATTTATGTGTCTTCACTTTTAAATTAATTGATACATTAAAAGATGATATTAATTGCACAGTATAGATCCATTCTTGCTTGCATTAAGATTTTTTTATGTTAACGCGATAACCAAACAAACGTAAAAAAATTCATGTGCTTTGTAAAATTAATATCTTTAGAAGAAAAACTTAATTTGTATAGTAATTATTAAATTAATTAATTAATTAATTAATTGTTAGTAATATAATTATTCGAAACGCATCCTCTTATGCACACAAAAAATAACATAGATTATTTTTTCTGTGTCTTATGTCATTAATTTAGTTCGTCAATCGTCATCGATGTTAAAAATATCGCAACACAAAAATTTAAATAAGAATTTTTTTGTTGGAAATTGTTAAATATGAGGTGGCCATTTTGACCGTATACTTTCTTGACGCTGGAGCACCGAGGTCGATATTGGAATTATTTACAAATTAGTTAATAAAAACATAAAATATGAATTAAATAAATTCCTTGTTTGCAATCCACATTTTTCTTTTTTAAATTACAACTAAAAGAAGTTCATTTTGTTTAAATAATCACTTGGTTTCACGTAATAAACTTACGATAATATAAGTATCAATCATTTAAAATTCAATTTTATCCTTCTAATTAATAAAGAAATACAAATAAACATTTTTTTTTAAACTTTTTTTCATATAAAACACAAATTTCAATTTATGTCAAAATCGAACAATTTTTTCTGTCAAAAAATGAACTATTCCATAATTTTTATTCACCACGGGTTTGTTTCCGTAATAGTTTCAAGAATATCAATTAATGATTTTTCCATTACGATTACGAAAACAGCGTTACGAAAATTTAAGATACCGAAAATTTTCGTCATAGTTCAAGAATAGCACCCCTGTTGGTTTATTTCGAAATAGTATCAAACGCATATTTAGTTTTCTGCAGAGCAGAACTACTTGTATAACAACTCGAAATTCTGTATTAAAACTTTCATTATGTCATGTTATATTAGTTTATTAGATATTGCATATCTAATTAGTCCTGATTTGCACATAAAAATATGACGGTAAATAACAAGAAAATGTAATCTAAAATTTATTTTGTAAATTTCCCATACGAATATCACATTTTTCGTATTGTTTATCCCTAACATACAACTGGTGTTCATCGGAAGAACTAATTGAAAAATTGCCCTATTAATTAACCTACAAAATTACTTTAATTATGTTACATTTTCCGGTACCCTCATATCCAATATTTTGTTCCGTTCATCAATTTTTCTAAACCCCCGTATTCGTATGTCCCATGTGCAAATCCATATAATTTCGCTAATCCTGCATGTACGTACACTGTACATAAATATATATAGAGCGTAAAGTACCAATTACACATAGCACTCGGTCGCTATGGCCTGATGAGATGACAATTAATTTTTAACAATTCTTCATCAGATCGAAACTGAGCTTTGCTTTGCACATCATCGAAATCTGTATAATTAAAATAACGACACAACAGTCCACCGTCGTTATAAACTGCAGTAAAACTAAAACTACAATAAACCGAGCGTTACTCTCGGATTTTTATTTATTTATCGTTGTTCATAGAATCGAGGCTTAGAAAAAGAATTTCGTCTATTTCTATATCATAAGTCTAACTATTTGATGGTAAAATCATCCGTTATTAAAAAGATATCAGATTGTTATGTTATTTATTTGTTATTGGTGAGATGCGTGCAGATTTTTGCGAAAATTGGTCCAAAATTGGGTTGAAAGGATGCGCTATGTAAGACGTTGTTGTGACACGCACATTTAAAAGAGATTAGATTCCATCGCTAATGTCAGAGCCGTCAAATAAAAAAAATATTCAAAATGTTTTATTTCATTTTAAAGTTAGGACACTTATTGGATAACTCTTTACTTACACGAAATGTTATACATATACTCTCATAATTTATGAGCATTTTAATATTATGGTTGATCAACTGTTGATTTGGTTAAAATTTTCAATATTAACAAAATTCTTGTTTAATTTCTTAAAGATACAAAACGTTCGAATAGTAAAAATCGATATTAGTAATGGCCAAATGATCAATTTACAATCTCAAATATTATAGGTAGTATCGAGTTTATGTACAAAATTTGTAAAATAATTATTCCAAATATAAATCGATCTTATAATTTATTTATATTTTTTTTTTAAATTTCAGCTATGCACCATGGTGTCCAGCATGTAAAAACTTAGCGCCAACTTGGGAATTATTTGCGAAATGGACGGATAACAGAAAACTAAATATTGCCAAAATCGATGTGACAACTGCACCAGCATTAAGTGGTCGCTTTTTTGTAACTGCATTGCCAACAATTTTTCATGTAAATGACGGCGAATTTCGACAATACCGTGGTTCTCGAAACCTTGGATCGCTTAAAGAGTTTATTGATAATAAGCAATGGACAAATTTAGAAAAGGTTTCAGAATGGAAACATCCCGACTCTATTCAAATGACAGTAGTATCTTATTTTTTTAAATTATCACATTTATTAAAAGAATTAAACAATCAATTATTGAAAGAATACGGACTACCTGTGTGGGCATCTTATGCTATTTTCGCTATTGGGACAATTTTAATCGGTGCTGTTTTAGGATTGATATTAGTTTGTATTATAGATTTTTTGTTCCCACCAAAAATGGCGACACGTCTAAGCTTTAGTGAGGCAAAAGAAAAAGAACTCTTACTTCAGCAAACTGGTGAAGATGATATAGATATTCGTGGTGATGAGCTAGAAGATGAAGGGGAAGATGCTGAAACATCGGATGAAGAAAAATATTCTGGTTCTGATTCGGATGCTGTGCCAGAAAGTGATATGAAAAAATCTCCACCAGGAAGTCCAGGAAAAAATGCATCTAATAGCAATGTTTCACCAACTTCTAGTCCTGACATACGCAAACGCAATACGACAAGAAAGGCTGATTAGTTATCTAATAAAACAAGTAAATTTATTCTTGCACACAGTGATACACAACCCGTTTTTTTTATAGTTTCACGTTTTTTATCCAAATAAATTTTGAAATAAATTACCTAGTTGTGTTGTTTAATATAGATATGTATTTTCTTATTTTATGAAGTTTTTTATTGTAAATACCGTTAAACATTTAAGGGTTGGCAGATATATGTTGTTTGAGTTTTATAAAAATATAAGACATACTCATTAATTCATTTAATTTAAATTAAAACTAAGGTTATCTATAAACTAAAGTAGCCGTTTTGAATTTTTTTTTAGTTTAAATCAATATTAATCAGTATTTTTTAAGAAATACATATACATATTAGAGTGCGATTAAAAAACTACACATTTTAAAATGTTTATATTTTAATATTAAATTATTATAAAAGTTTGATCAAAATAAAATCGAAATATTGATTGAAAAAGTTAATTACAAAATAATATGTAAAAAATTAAAAATGTGATGCCTTTTATCTAAGATTTTTATTATTTTTATTTTAGGAATTTCCGTTTATCATAAAGATAAACCAATAGATAAATCAAAATAAATATACATATACATATTTAAACTTTTTATTAAATATAAATAACAATCCTTAGTATTTTCATAAATCAAAAATTATTTTTAATAATGCCACCTTTTTTACAACTTTTTAGCTGTAGTTACTTTTTAATTTATTAAAATAATCTAAATCCGATTTACTTATTGAAGGGACGAACTTCGCTACAGATCCTTTGAAATCGTCTAAATTCACAATAACTTTTTTGGCCTCTTTCATCATTCGATCATTAAGAATAGTTCTTCGGACTGCATTCAACCATGCGTTAGAACAGATCGAATATAAATCAGCTCCCGTCATAAAATTATTTGTTAACAATTCCGCAACTATCTCCAACTTAAATTTTTCGTCGAAATTGAATTTATTTGTTATTGCTTTGAGAACAAGCAATTTATCTTCAATTGTGGTGCATGGACCAACATAGAATAATTTATCAAATCGACCCGGCCGCAATAACGCAGGATCAATCAAATCAGGCCGATTTGTTGCAGCTAAAATAAACACTTGTTTTGTATCATCAGCGTCAAATGATATACCATCCATTTCGGCTAGTAGTTGACTAACGACTCGATCCATTACACCGCCGGAATCACCTGAAGCACCACGGTTCGGGGCCAACGAATCAAGTTCATCTAAAAATATTACACATGGAGCAGCGGAACGTGCTCTCTCAAATATTTCTCGTACATTTTGTTCACTTTGACCTACATACATATTCAATAATTCTGGCCCTTGTACCGATAAAAAATTTAAATTACATTCCGTAGCAACAGCTTTTGCAACAAGTGTTTTTCCCGTACCAGGTGGCCCATACAATAAAATTCCTGAACGTTTCATATTCTTCCCGATTAAATTTATATATTTTAAAGGTAAACCTATACTAGATTGTATCTCTTCCTTTAATTTTGCTAGACCACCAATATCTGACCACAACACTTTTGGCACTTTAGGCGTACCCAAACTGTCAGCAAAATTAATTTGTAAATCTTTAAGAACTTTTTCGATTATATCAAAGCTTAGCTGCTCCATATTATTTAAAATCATTAATTTAATTGAGTTTTTAATTAATAATCTTAAATCACCAAAGAAATAACCATTGGTTACTCCCACTAGGTTGGCAAATATTTTTTCAGGATCAACTAAGAACTCATCCCAATTGATATAAGCATCGGTTATCAACGGAAAATCATCCTCATTAAATATTTGGTTTAATGTAAATTCGTGCATCAATAACCATTTTATTAAGCTAAGTCGGTCGTCTTTCGATGGCACTGGTATTTTTATGATTTCCAAAAATAAACGTTGAATCATTGGATTTATTTGTTTGTTGTTGAACAATGCTATTATAATAATAGAATGGTTATGCGGTTGGGAAAATAGTTCAAATATATCAGACTGAAAAGTTGATATAATTCGAAGATCTTCATGATTATCGTCATCGACCCCAAAAATCTAGAATTCATAAGATGTTAAAATATTAACTGATACATAATTATAGAGATATTAATCAAAAAGTTGTATACATTTAAATTATGACTTTATATGTGAAATAATATATTAAACGCGGCGGTATGAAATTAAAACGAAATTAAAAAAATACATTATTTAGACTCTTCCATTGCCGTTATAATTTTTATTTGCCATGTATACTACTTTTAGGTTTAACTGTTTTATACACACCTCAAAATTATGTAAACATATAATCAATGGTTGGCATATTTTCACCTGATTCAAAACATGTTTCATTTTTGTTTCAGTTTGGGACTGAACTCCACTTACAATTTCATTACAGTCAATCGAATATAAATTCATGCCTAAATCGTATGCCAAACTGTTTACTATAGTATTCTTGCCCGTTCCCTTATCCCCATGCAACACAAACAAAGGATGAATATTTTTCAAATTTGCCGTATGTTTTTCACATAAAAATGGTTTGATCGACATTTTCAATTCATTATATGGCTTATTAAGTCCTGTGGGAACTCGGCTTAGAAACGACAATTCCATCAATCTAGCTTGTGGATTATTAATGGTTAATAATTGTCCATTTTGAATTAAATTCGTAAAATTTTTTGCAATGATCCCATAAAATTCATAATCGGAGCCTTTAGATTCCAAACTGATAATTTTAAAATAAATTTTTTTCAATCGTGATATAATTCCATAGTATTTGGAATAATTATATAAACCAATCAAATTTTCATTCAAATTAATTTCATAAATATAATTACGTTGAACAATTCGTGGTACTTCAAAATATTTTTCACAAATATGATCGATGATTTCACTATTCAATTCGTAGGCAGTATTTAAAATGGAAATTGTTGCTTTTGTTGCCACTTTTGGGAAGCTAAACGTATTCGGTACATCATTCATTAAGCAATAGTATTGTTTTTCGGTACTAAATTTAGATGAATTATCTTTCCCTAGTTCATCAAACATTTCATTTAATTTTAAAAAATTATACATGAAATTTTCTTTCATATATATTGTGTTCGAATCACAATTTTCCCATTTTAACAATTTTACAAATTGATTTTCATGGTTTTTATTTTTAGAATTAATTAAAGATAAATTTAAAAAATTAAAATTTATGTTTAATAAAAATGTATTAAAAATATCTTCACTGACAAAAATGATGTGCTCCGACTTGATCACTTCCGTTTCGATCATTAAATCGTGTAGCATATTTGGCATTTTCTTTATATAAAATTTTAAATCATTTTTTTTCATTTTCAGCTGGTTATTATTATATGCTTTGATAATTTCTATAAATAACAATACTGGAAAATTATAAGGCAATTTGGCGGGATATATTAATTTGGAAATATAGCTTATTGTTTTTAGTATATCCACACTAGTTAAGGGATGCGACATTTGGTTATTGTTAGTCAGTAAATTGGAGGTAATGAATTCGGTCATCATGATTTAAGCTGTAAAAAAAAGAGAAAAGTACTATTAATTTTTAATATGATAACATAAGTACATTGATGTATCTTATAAGTACATTGGACTTTTTATACTTTAACTTTAACAAACTGATTTTAGTATCATGTAAAATTTAGCAGTATGTACTACAAATAATTTCTACTTACAATTTTCCAGGTAATTATCTTTTATTTAAACATTAAAAATCACTAGTGCGAAAAAAAAAGCATCTTCCAAACATTAATGAATTATTAACATATTTTAGTTGTTGGTTTAAATAAATCAAATCTAAATTAAATAAAATCCACATATTATTATTCTATAAACAAAAATATTCTGTAAACTTTATAAACAAACTCATGTGTAATAAGTTTTACTTTAGGAAAGAAATGCTAATTTACCAATGATCGCTTGGCTTTTTAATTTGATGTTAACTTACCGTTACTTGGTTTTATAAACGTTTATTATGGCCTTGTTCATAGTAATTTAGAGTATCTATCGTATCAACTATAAAGAATCATTATGTATAACACGTATGTATTTATTATTAAACGCATAAAGACAGTTTTGTATCTTTCAAATAAGTCATACACTCAAACAAGTGCATACTTATTTTGCCGTACTACAGATGTTCACCTTATCTACGTTTTTTTAAAATTCAAAATATATTCAGAAAATGTGTAATTAAAGAAAACAATTTTTCATTCTAACATAAAAAAATGCTTGGTCTAATCAAAATTAACTTAACTTGCCTATTTAAATCATTTTAATTTGCAGAGAAGTCGTATTTATTTAAAATGCGTTAGTTAGGTAATTTAATTGCTTAGTTTGTCTCCGATATTTTCCATTGGTAAATTTACAGGAAGCAGACCTACACTCTACAACTTTATATCCTTTAAATATAACTAAATGCAACTTTTTGTATCTTTAAATACAAGTCATTCTTTTATAAACAATTACTGATAATTTTAAAATAATGTTTTCCTTCCTCATTAACAGGTTTTCTTAAGCGTTTATAACTTTACTTAAAACTACCCTTTTTGGTTTCCAATTAAAATTCCTTAACTTTGGTTTCGAACGTTGGTAAATGGCATATCGGCGTCGGCTAATTTTTAGTAAATTCACTAATACCTTATGATCAAGCTCAAATCGTATTGTATGCCCATAAAGTGTATTTTCGATAAATAAAATCTGATATACGCAAAAACTCCAGTAGTTCTCGTCCCATCACTGACAAATTTGCTCCACTTTGAGTAGTGATCTGTTTCCTGTTATCAAAATATGTCAAAGCTGGTGTTTCAACTACAATTTTTTTTTAACTTTTAGAACGATTGATGGTGTTTTCTTCCCATTTAAATTCAACATCTTTTTTTAGTAGCTCTCTTAACAGAAACGACGCAGTGGACATGTTAGGTATGAAATTATGTAAATACTTAAGCATTTAAAAAAATCGTTGAACTACATTTCTATTGTTAGGCATTGCTAATTTACTACTTACTTAACAATCCATTTAACAACCTTCATTCCTTAACTGCGTTTCCGTTAACGTAGCGGGAGTCTGGTGAAATTTTTGCGGTATCCTAATTTTTTTTTGTTGATATTTTTAAATTTTTTGATTCAATTAAATTTTTTAAGTGCAGCGATCAAACTTGTTTAGTCGCCTCCTACGACAAGCCAAGGATACTCTGATGGAATTCTAAGGATAACATGCCCGAGTCTTGGGAGTGACCCAACCACAGGAGCTTAATAGCAAATAATTGTGTAAAAATAATAAATTAAATAAAAAAAAAACGACTGTGAGTTAATGCTCAACACGCAAAAATTAAGTGAAAACTACTCCCTCTTCTAAACAGTTCTCGACATCAGTAATAATACTGCTTTAAAATATTCATATATTTGCCAAATCATTTTTAAGTATAAATACTCAGGAAGGAATAAGCTTTTACAGATAATTCGAAAACAATTGATTAGTCAATAATGCACGTAATAGTGGTTTTGTTTGTTTGCTTGTTCATTTATTTTACCAAAACTAACAACGTCTATTCAAGCCTAATCCCAAAACCTTCTATCATAAAAGTCAAACTCATCGTGTAACACACGTGGCCATTTATAAAAAGACTAATAAAATTCACTTTTTTCTTGTGTAATAGTACCAAAACCAAAACCCTCTCTATTAAGAGGGTTTTGGCCCAAAACCACAAACAATACAAACAAAATAAAAAACGATAACTTTGTCATTGCTTATAAAACACAATACAAATATTCGTTTTGTTTTGTTATATTTGAGTGTGAGTCAAAACCAGAACCATCTAAGGGTTTTGGTCAAAAACCTCTCTATTATACAAGCCGTCTTGTAACTTTCGTTGACACAGATAAACAAAACCTATATACACAATTGAGTGTATTGGTGCTATGAAAATCCATACCAAAAAATGTTTAATTTTCACAATCCTATCACTATTTACCATGTGTCTGGATAATTGAGAATTTTTCGTCTCTTTTTTTGTTATTTATGTTTTGTATACGATTTGCCTTTTAAATTTTTTTTGACACTTTTTGCCAAAACCCTCTTTACTACAAGCCGTCTTGTAACTTTCGTTGACACACATCATCATGTATTTTCAAAATGTATTTGTGAAAATATATACTTTAGATTTATTAGTAACTATCAAAACTCCATATAAAATTAAAGAGGGTTTTGATGCAAACAATACGGCTTGTAGTAAAGAGGTTTTTGCTTTTTACTCTTTTTTGTTTTATAGTATGGGAATGTTTATTTTATGAAGTACATTCTCATGTGTATATGATTAAATAGCATAAGTATGCAAAGTATACGGCTTGTAGTAGAGAGTTTAGTCTTTTTACCAATACCGATTAATGGCCGACCATCACATATATTTCTACATATCCGACTACTGATTGTAGTATTGGTTTCAATGTGAAAATAGCAATGCTGTATGACAAAACCCTCTTTACTACAAGCCGTATTGTTTGCATACTCATGCTATACAAAAATATATACTTTGATTGTATTGTAAGTAGAAAATCGTGTCGGGATATGATAGCGAATATTGTGTAAAAGAAATAAACAATAAAGTCAAATAATGCGCATGCGTTTACAATTTTTTTTTTATTAATTTTATATGGAGTTTTGATATTTACCAATACATCTAAAGTATATATTTTCACTAATACATTTCAAAAATACATGATAATGTGTGTCAACGAAAGTTACAAAACGGCTTGTAGTAAAGAGGGTTTTGCTGTATGACCAAAAACGTCTCTATAGAAAGACCAACTATTCAAAAATTTAAAGAGACAAAGCGCCTCTTTGATGTAGTATTGGTTGTGTACGGATATAGCGTAAAACAAAAACAAAAAAATATTTTTACTAACACTAATATAGTTAGTTTTTTTATGTTATTTTTGCTTTGTTATTTGTTCTGCTACCAATACTACTTTATTAAGGCGGATATATAGTAGTATTAGTGTACGAAAAAATGAGTTGGTCTTTCTATATTGAGACGTTTTTGGTATGACTGTTTTATTTATTTTGAATTATTTTATACCAATACCTATTTACATTTTATACAGAATCAAATACATTTTCCTAGTGTGGGTTATTTTATTTTTGTATATTCTTAATAGCATGTTGCCGTGATTGAAATTGCATTGTTTGCTATGTATTGTTTGTTTTCTTTTATTCATATTTCATAGTAAAAAATCAAAACAAACTATATAAGTGTTGGTTTGCTTTTAAATTTGGCCGTATATGAATATAACCAACACTAATTTCAGTAGTCACTTTGTCCCTTTAAATTTGGAATAATCGGTCTTGGTAATATAGACGTTTTTGAATGAATACGGCTTGTATAATAGAGAAGGGTTTTGAATAGTACTATATAAAAACCATATAATTTTATTTTTTCGGTGCCATGACAATTATAATAAATAACGCACACTACTAATATAGACGGTTTTGGTTCTATCAAATAATTAAAAGTTTTTGATTGTAAAGCAAATACATTGGATGAATTCGACTTTTTAATTATAGAAGGGTTTACTAATACACATTTAGAAATGTACATTTTGTTTTAGTGCCTTATGTCAATTTAACTTTCCGCGCAGCTTGTAGAGACAATGTTGATTTTGTTTTGGATCACTTTGAATTTTGTTTTTTTATTTTATTTCATTCTATTCGAACCGATATTCACAATCAAAGAGCCAAGTAATAATCGACGAATTTGTACTCGGTTTGTTTGAATACGCTTTTCGTAATTTTCTTATGTTTCATCATTTCCGTTACATTTTGCCATAATTTAGGTTCATTATTCTACATATTTTTTTTTATTCTTGCTGCTAAAGATGTTTTCTCATCAAAAAATTTATTAATGTAAAGAAAGGGTAAACCAAATTTTTTTTATGCATATTAATTTTGTTGAATACGGCTACGAAATAAATACAAGTATGCAAAGTGCAATAGATTGCTATGATTTAAAAATTAAATTATAACCGTTAAATAATTCTCTTTAATTTTGTTTTGTAGGTGAATCAAGCAAATTCAAGTCAGTTAAGTTAGAACAGAGAAAACTAAAATGGCAAGCGATTATTGTTATATTTACATAGTTTGTTTTCTTAATAACCAAAAAAAAAAAGCTTGTCCCGCACATTATTCACACATGAGTAATATGCTTATGTATCAACATTAATGGAAGCTCGTTAGTAAACCAAACATTGGTAGTTGGTCGTTTGAATGCTGGAAAAATGTTCAATCGATGGCAGTGTGTGTGTGTGCGATTACAGTGTGAATGCGATTACACTTTAAAATATTTTAGATACTCACCGAAAATAAATGTTAAAAGCCATTTATATTTAATTGTTTTAAATGTTACAATTATTACAGATCTGTATATAATTATACTATCTGTATTAATTTATGTATCTAAGGTATCTAAGGTAAATCTATTTATTAATAGATAGCCTTATAAAATATTTTTTGTAATCAAATTTGTGTCCTAATTATTTTTATTTCTTCAATCAATTTTAATTACAACTTTAGTAATATTTTAAAAAATATATTACAAATTTTAAGAACTTAATAAAACACTTTATGGAGTAAAATTATAAATTAACGCAATATTTTTATTTGTCAAACTGACATAACCAAAAATTAATTGTCGATAAAAGAAGATAACTGCAATACGGTAGAAGGTTAGTATCAAAAATATTTGTGGAGTTGTATAATATTTACCAATAGATAGCATTTCGCCATACATAGTCAAGTCACAAACCATTTTGTACTTACAAGAAAAGCACAAGCGCAAAATTAGAATTTTGTTGTGTTTTCTAAAATCAATATTAATTACTTTCTGTATACCAGATGTGATCTTGTGTTTAACTTTTCATGTTAATTGAAGTTAATATTTTACGCAAATGTTCTTACGCCCTTATGATAAATGTGTGAAACATTGCAACTGAGATGATACTATGCTGCGGAAATCAAATACATCAATTGATCAATCTCTTGCTGTTATGAGGGAAATATTGTAGAACTGTTTTTTCGAGAATATTCAATGAGTGTGGTGAAGCTTAATTATGGCAGAGGAATGTGAATTTATTGCATTATGTTATGATCATTAGGAATAGCTGCTCAGCCACATCAGCAAAGATGGCGGCAATCACTTAAACGTATGGTATATCAATTACTAAGAGGAGAACCGCTATTTGACAGAAGAAGAGCCTCTGACCGTTGGAAAAGCTTTGCTAGTCAGCTCGAAATTGTACTGGAAAGAGCCAGATTGTTGGTTTGGTACGGGAGGGCAATGACCTGTGAAGACCAATTATACAAAGATTTATCAAACTTTAGCCCCTGTGGTCATATTGTCAAAAGGTGACAGTACCCGTATATCTCGTAAAGTATTTTTATACGAGCACACTTAGGATACCACCACAGTACAGTACCCTTTGGTATTATAAAAGGCAACTAAATGAAGGATTGAGCAGCCGCTGAGATAACCAGATGCGTTTGATGGCACTATATCTATGTCGTTTGGAACTAGTTGCTCTCAAAGAAACTAGATGGCCCAAAAAGCGTAGACCATGTGTCCTAAGACGTTGGATTTCTTCTAAAGCCACAGATAAAACCTAAAATAAAAACTTATTTTACAACAATTTAGATGACCTTATATGGTATCGACAACAGAGCATGACGTTGAAATAGTGATTGGTCACTTGATGTTAGAGCTCGCCAAAATGAGACTGATTTATGTGAATATATAGGTCCGAACTCCCAACATGAACTGGCGACCGATAATGGGGAATAATGTCTGAAATGTGGACACACCCGCGTAAGCGTCCCGAAGTCAAATTGGCCGCCATGTGTTAATTACTAAGGGACGGTCTCGGGTCACTGAAAACCTAGGATATCAGTTCCGTACAAGTCAGAGGTCACAGGGGAACGAACCTTACTTTTCAACGGTGAAGGTCTGATAATCGAAGATTAAAAAATACAATATGAATATATTGTTCGCAATATCCTTGTAGAAACCAATAACCGTTCTGATGATATAAACGCTATAGTATGAGCGGTATTGACAATTTCAGTTATAAGTGCTACCCAGGCGATTATAGGCGTGAGAACAGTTAAACCCAACAATGATTGGTTTAATGAGGAGTATCATTTTGATGTTGAGCAACAAAATATAACCTTTAGAGAAGAGCGAATGCGTTTTATAATAGCACGCAATAACAAAGCGATTATTGCCAGAAGAACAGCTAAGCGAATTTGTAGACAAAAAAACGTGAATGGTGGAAGGCTGAAGTCTTAAGGGTTTAATTGTGTCTCAACACATCTCAGCAATAAGTACAGTTTGAGTCAGTTCTTTAATAAGTCACCGGACTGCTCTATACCTTCAGAACTAGGTCTACTGCCATTCGGTATGAAGATGGAAACCTCCGTATTATCATCGATGTACTACTTGACACTTGGAAGCAGCATTTCTCTGCTTCATTTAATGTTCAATATATGTCAAATGCTGTAGAAGAAAGTTGTTAAGTACAGACTGCGAGGATGTGAGTAGAAGATCATCCTTCGAGAAAATCACGTAGCCATGCTTATAGATTAAACAAGAATTATTCTTCTGGAGTTGATCGCTTTAACTCCGAGTTGTTGATATTCGGAGGGGCTACTTTATGGAACTATCCTTTCGCCTTATTAATTAGTATGGCAAAGTAAAGTTATGGCCGATAAATGAAAAGTGGCCGCGCTATACCTATCTTTAAAAGGAAATCACTATAAATGCGAAAAACTTTTGAAGCGCCGTTCTCATTTGCACGACATAAAACTTACTGTCTGGAGCTTCCGATACCGGATCCCTTACAACTCATTAAAATTACGTGGGAGGAGATAAAAAGGCTATCATAGACGACAGCTCCTTGGGATAAGATCTTCTGGTTCTTTCTTTTTCTGGTTGTCTTGAACGATACGGAGAGCAGGCCCGGTATGGATACCATTAACCACGGGAGTTTTGTTTTATAAAAAAATGTACCATTACTTTTTACGATTAAACATGAGTTAGATATAGTTTTCATGTGACTAATTTGAAATAAATTTCGAGTCCTATTAATTTAAATCCATCAGTGCTGTCTGGCAGAGATAAAATGAAAATTAATAATACAACCTTTTAAATTTCTGCTTGTAGGCATTGAAATTTGTTAAGAACATCCCAACCACTAATCCTCTCCATGAATAATTGTGTTAGTACCGATTAGTAAAATTTCGAGTACCTACTCCGATATCCATTTTACTAACAAACTCGAAAAATGTATAGCATAAAAATCATCTTCGGCTAGTAATTGTCCACGTTTTAGAAAATTACGCTCAAGAGTTACGCTGATTATCTTTGATTGTAAAATATCAAGGAGTAAAGCACAAAAGCCTACAACACATTTAAAAAGAATAAAAGTTTCAACATGGTAAAAATTATAAATCGGTTAAATAATTAGGTTATTTATTCCATCTTAAAAACTATATTAAACACCATGAATGCCAGCATTATCAATCACTTGAAACCCAGCTTACCGTAGTAGAAATTACATCTACCAAGCAACGCCTTCAGATAGGAGCGGTATATTTTCCACCTAGATACAATCTGAAGAAATCAAACTACTTGAATATCCTACAACATTTCAATGGTAGATTTATACTAGAAGGTGATTTTAATGCAAAACATGTTGACTTTGGATCTAGGCTAACAACAAGCAAAGGTATAACGACCTAAAAAATGCAATAAATGAAATGGAATGTAACATACATTCCACTGGCATGCCGACATATTGGCCTACGGACGCAGTTAAAACTCCTGATCTACTGGATTCCTTTATATCAAAAGTAGAGGATAATACAGATATGGTCTCTGATCATTCTGCAGTGATACTTACAATAAGCGACAAGATAATTAGGAAGGAAACAAGACCAACTCTTGTCAATAAAACAACAGACTGGGTTAGCTTCAGATCTGAATTATAACCTACAAACACGATTAAAAACGGTAACGGAGCTAGCGGAAGAGGTCGAAAACTTTACAAATATCATTCAATTAGCCGCATGAAATAACACTAAAGAAACAGCATCCAAAACTACTGGTAAAAGCTACCAAAGAGAAATTAGGAACCTGGTCTTAGAAAAAAGGAAAGCTAGGAAAAAATGACAACAAACGAGGAGTCCATCTGACAAGACGATCCTAAATAATAAATCACATAAGCTTAAGCGAGAAATTCAGAAGTGAAATGAAAAATCGTTTTCTTCGTTTCTTGGAAAGTTGACGGCTGTTCAAAATACAGACTACTCATTGTGGAAGGCAACCAAAAGAATGAAAACCCCAATCATGCAGATTTCTCCTATTAAGCAAAGTGATGGCTCGTGGGCCAGGGATAACAAATCAAAAGCTGAAGTGTTTGCTGATCACCTGGCTGGTATTTTCCAACCGAATGAGACCGAATCGGATATTATAATCGAAAATGGAAACAATGACTATGGGGGCAGAATCCCTCTAATAACCCAGAAAGAAGTTAATAGGGAAATAAAATTCAATCTGAAGACTGGAAAGGCTCTTGGATATGATCTTCTAACAGGAGAAGTTCTAAAGCAACTACCAAAGAAAGCTATTGTCCAACTAACCCATTTGTTTAATGCTGTTATTAGATTACGGCATGTTCCTTCCACCTGGAAAGTTGCAGAAGTTATTATGCTACCGAAACCAGGTAAACCACCAAATGAAGCTCAATCATATCGTCCGATATCCCTGCTTCCTATCATCTCAAAGCTAATGGAGAAACTTCTTCTGAGAAGAATGACACCAATAATAGAAAGTAGAAGCCTAATACCAGATCACCAATTTAGATTCAGATGTAAACATTCAACAATTGACCAGGAATTACTTTTCTATCATATCTGTAATTCACAGAATTACAGATATGATAGAAAAGGCGTTAGAAGATAAACAAATTTGTTCTACCTTATTTCTGGACGTGGCAGCAGCTTTCGATAAGGTACGGCATGAGGGGTTAATACTTAAACTAAAAGTTATGTTTCCGGGACCATATGTCAACCTTCTGGAGTCGTACTTATCTGAAAGACTTTTCAGAGTAAGACAAGAAGGTAAGTATTCTGAATTGAGAGAAGTAAGGGCAGGAGTCCCACAATGCAGTGTTCTGGCCCCACTCCTATATCTACTTTATATAAGTGATATACCACAGTCCGATCATGTAAGCTTAGCAACGTTTGCTGACGACACCGCTATACTAGCAACAGCGAAAACTGTCGAAGAGGCGGCGAATAAACTTCAATATGCAAGTGAAGTAATTGACCAGTGGACCAAGCGATGGAAATTCAAATTTAATGAATTAAAATCTGCGCATGTCACCTTTACGAACAAACTATTGGTTAATCCACCGCCAATCAGCATAAACGATGCCATGGTGCCATACCAGAACTCCGCCAAATACTTGGGGATGACACTGGACGTTAAACGGAAACAGCATGTGAAGAGAAAAGAAAGGAGCTTGATCTTAAATATAGACAATTGTACTGGCTATTTGGACGAAGGTCAAAATTAAGCACAGACAACCAAATAATGATTTACAATCAAATCCTAAAACGAGTCTGGCTATATGGTATTCAGCTTTGGGGCTGTACTAAAAATGCTAACCTCAAACCTATACAAAACTTCCAGAATAAACTTCTTGGTTAGAAGACTAAAGAGAACCAAACCTTTCGAGTTCGTCAGTATGTGAGCAGCTACCTATTAACAAAGAGGCATTGGAGCATCGCTGGATCAACAGTGACCGAATTATAGTTTAGTTTTTAAGAATTCAGATGTAAATTGATGGTTAGTCTGAAACGACTAGTTTCAATAAATAAAAAAAAATTATTTCATCTTTGAAGAAAATAACGCAACATAAAAAAATAAACGCAAGGTTTAAAAAAAAACATTATTTTTAATTCATTAATTTAAATAATTTATAATATAAAATAAAATATATAATTATATTTAGTCACAGCCCCTAATATTTGTGTATTTTATTATATAGATATTTACAAACTATTTTTATTAAATAATTTTTTTTAGATCAACTTAAATTCTTATTATTCGATACCATAGTGAACGTATGCATCACACCAATTCTTCGCATTATCCTCATTCGAGCAACACATCGGAAAAACTATTTTTGATTTTGTTGCTTTCGCACAACGTTGACACAATTCCATTAGGTCATCATCTTTGTGGCACATTTCAACTTTTCGAAATTCTTCCGAATCGATACCCCAATCGTATTCTCCTAATTCGAGTACTTCCCGCGGATGAATATTATTACTGTGATTCGAAGACGATGACGGCCGGCATGTGGTTATCATTTTGTTGTTGTGTAGTATAACTACTAAAATTATTATCATATTTATGTGTTGAATCTGTAAATAAATCAAAAATGTATAAATTAATAAAAATTGTAATTTTAAATACTGTAATTATTCGTTGTAGTTAGTTATATACAAAACTAAATTAAATTAATTTTTGATTGTATTTTTGATTTTTGAAGTATTCTATCGTTACTATTACCGAATGTACTTTATTCTTTGATTCGATGAGCATGATACATAACTTTTTTTTGTCGTGCCACTTAAATAATTTTTTGTGTGCGATAAGTTTTATTGAAAAAATAAAAAATATTTGTGACACTGACAATTCAAAAAATATCAACATCCAATTGAATTATCTTAATCTTCTTTCAAATCCTGAATAAGTGAATCTGATAATAGCATGTCACAATATTTAATAGAAACAAAAATATCTTATGTTGTCTTATCGTACAAGTATAATATAGAATATTAAAAATATATAAGTTGCTACATGTTTTGAATTGTAGGTCATTCTACTTCTTTATACATAATATTTAGTCTCTCGCATTTTTGGCAGTTTAAAAATATGTAGTTTAAAATTTATTGCAATCATTACGACTTAAATTTATTTGCGTTATACTAGACATGCGCGATGGACCTATAGTATCAAAGTGTGCAGTTCAAATTATAAACTCTATTTTCGAAAGACAAAACAAATTTATAATTTTATCAACATTTGGAATTTTTAATTAAGCTGATTTTTACATTTTTCTGACATTTCCAGATGAATCATATAAACAACATTTTATACAAATCGTTTGCGGGTCAAAAATTTAAAATATGTACAGCAACTTTTTTTATTGAATCTAACATTTAATTAGTCCATTGTAGGATCGTGGGCGAATTATAAATTTCGAAGAGGTAAAATTTTTAAAAATATTTCAATATAAAAACCATATGTCAACACAATGTAGTTAACAATTGTTAACCTTTGTCTAATTTTAGATGGTATATTGCATCATATTTTAAAGATTTAAAACAATTTCAACGTGCCCAAAATGATCAGTTTTAATTTAATATATTGTTGGCATATTTTAATACATATATATATTACTTACATTATTCTTTTTTGTCATTTTATCCATTTTCATTTTAAGCCAAATATTTTTAATTAAGTTTAAATTGGTTAACACTTAAATTTGATGAAAACTACGAATTTCACTAAGTCACTTTTTTATATTTTCAAGTTTATATCACGAATTCATAATATGAGAAATTTTAAATTACGTAAAATATATAAAATATTTCTTAAGCTTTTCTTAAACCATCGATCTATTTATTAAACTCTTTACACAGTACTAAAGTAAATCTACTTGCTTAAGTCATTACTTGTCAACGTTTAAGTAAGAACTGAATTGAAGTAAATTGTAAGTTATCATTTATATATATATATATATATATATATATATATATATATATATATATATATATATATATATATATATTTTTTTTTTTTTATATTTTATGTATACATATAATGTGATATTGTAATTTTTTGACCAATCAAAGTCAATTATTTTATAATATGTATGTATATACGAATGAAAGAAACGAAATGAAAAGTTCATTAGATTTTCTTATGTATTTTCTACTAAAATCAGTTAGTAGATTGATAATTTTATAAAAAATTGGGTGAAATTTTAATTTTCTTTGCATTGGATATATATATATATATATATATATATATATATATATATATATATATATATATAAAAATATATATATATATATATATATATATATATATATATATATATATATATATATATATATATATATATATATATATATATATATATATATATATATATATATATATTATAAATAGTTATTTATAGTTTATTAGTATTCGGTGAATGAAGCCGTGATATAGATAACGTTTACGGTATGGTAATCGCAATTGTATAATATTGTATAATATTGACAAATATTTGATTACAAATTAATGTTAGGCTAGACTTTTATGTAAATACGGATGTACGAATAGCAACATAGCTAGTTATTGCATCAGCTTAACATTCAGAATCGATATGTTAAAATGATGCTACGATTTATTTTTTAGATTTTAAAACCGAAATGTTAAACCGAAAATTTAAAAAAAATAATGCGTGTCGTTTAATATTATAAAATATGGATGGCAAATATCAAAGAGGTTAATAAAACGAGATAGACACAATGTTTCGTTAAAAAAAGTATCGCCTTTATTTTAACTTTTTTGAAACAAAATTAATAATTTTCACGAAATCGTAATAATAATACATCGATCTAAATCTAAAACATCACATACTTACAACGAACCAAGTTTTTTAATATAACTAAAATAAATCGTTTGTTATTATTTGATAACGCCGAGTCGCCGAATCGTTTGTTATTATTTGATAGTCTTGGTTCTATGGATTAAAGCAAATTCTAGACAGGTAGAACATGTAGAAGCAGTATATAGGAACAAATGCTTCAACCATAAGTATTTGCTACAAATTGAAATAAATTAGTACTAAGGCAAGTTGTAATGAGTATTTGAAGCAACTTCTTGGTTTGTTTTAAACTTTAGAAAAATAATTAAATCTATATTGTTAGATATTTCAATAAAGAAATGGCGGATCATGTAGAATTAAGAAATGAAAAAATAATTTTAATCAATTTTTATTATAAATTTTTTGTATTTATTACCTTATATGTAGTTCAATTGAATATATGGCGGGAACGTTAAATAGTTTTATTTATTTTAGGTTTAATATCAGGAAAATGTATTTTGGATTGCCAGCCAGAATATTTTAAGGTGATGCCAATCCAGGGTTTTCAATATGGGAAGGAAGTAATTAACAGAATCTAATATAATATTTGCTCGAAGTGAAAAAGAAACACCTTAACAGTAAAATAATTTAGGTTCGTTAATGTACATATATACGTTTACATTTTTTCATCGGACAGATTTGCAAACATAGATCTTGAATTCTACTTGATATTATAAATTTAAAAAAATGCCTTAAACGTTTTTATCAGAACGTCATAAAAACATGACTCTTTTCAGGCCTTCGTTTTCATTTCATTCCATTTCGTTAAAACTTATATAAAATTGTCATTAATTATGTCGATTTCGAATAGTTTTTTCCCCTTTTTAAAAAAAGTAAACCGTATTTTTGCTGCAAATCGAACAAAAAAATAGCTATTTATGATATAAAGGGTTAAAAACGAATTTTTATTTTGTGAGAAGAGAAGTTTGGGACACGACGCGAAGCGAGTAACCCCTTCGAACAAAATAAAATTTCTTTTAACACGTATATTATACAATATTTTTTCTATAAACACTGTTAAAAGCCAAAATAAGTGCGGAAAGGTGCGAAATTTATATAAATTAATACAAAGTTTGCAATTTGCTTATGAATTAGTTTCTATATGCAGCAAGCATTGCTTAATCGTTGTAATTTATACAAATAACTGTAATTCGTATACCTTTGACATATTTCTAATCAAATTGAAAATATTCTTCAAAATAAAGATGCAATTCCGGCTGAAATTAAAGAAGCGGCAAATAGAGCTGCTACTTTTTGCTACCCATAAGGTCCATGCAGCAATACGAGATCGCGTTCAAAAAATGTATGGGGAGAAAGAAAAAATGTTTGCGGAAAATGTTTTTTTATTCAAAACAAATCACTTTTAACACGACGTGTTAAAAGTAAAAAAGTTTTCGACTGGTGCCTTAAAACAACATTTTTAGCTTGTAAACAAACGTTAAGCCTAATTTTTACAGCGTTTGTAGAAAAATACATTTTTCTAATTTTAAATATGTAAATGTAGTTTTGTACGTATAAAAAACTAAACAAGTTACTAAGATCATTTAAAACTGGCAGCAAAATGACAGTACTGTTTCTTCATATTATTGCGTGAGAATTCTTTCACTTATCAAGATATGCAACTTTTATCACATTTTTAAAATTATTCTTTTTTATTAAATTTATAAAAACGAAATATGGAACCTTGTTTCAATAAAAATAATAAATTAAATATTTCTCGTTTTAGATATAAAAATAAAAATTATTTTAAAAAGAGGTCACTTTCTGTTTTGTAATAATAAACATGATACTGATACTTCTTCGTGTTAGTAAAATAATGGTAAATCTTTCAAAAAATCCAGGTCGGTAGAAAGTGCTCTCCGAGCTAAAAGTTTGCACGACAAATTGCCTTTTTTTTGTACAATTTAGTTATCCTTTGAGATATCCCCTTAATAAAATTTAGTTCAGAAAAATTCTATGATGGTGGACCTGAATGCACCCAATGCCAAGTCTAATTTAATCGTATGATCAGAGCCAATGTAAGTGACCATCTGATTCGTACAACATTATCAGGTATAGACCATGTCTAGCGTATATTTACTTTAAACAAAATCGCTATCGTAAAATGTATACAAAACGAGGGGAACAAGTGATCTTCATAAATTTACTATCTGCAGCAAATGATAGCACGTTACATATGTGAAGAGCACAAAAACGATTATCGTAATATGAAATCTTATCATTAAAACGTGTTTATTAGGAAATTACAACCAGTTTAATTATTAGTTTTGTAATGTCCAAGTTATTAATTTTATCTAATCAAAGAAGATCTTGTCACGATGAAACGTGGTTAATATAAAATTAATTGATTTCTTATCTCATTTTTATTATGACTGACTCAATATTGTTGCAGAACATTAGTTTAATAAAAATTAATCTTTGGCTTAAAAAAAAATTACTCATATATCGTTATGTTCAATGCGTGTGAAAATGAAGAATATTTTGTATACTGACGTGTAAGTGCGGTTAAAAATAAAAATGATTAATATTTCTAAGTTTGCCATTAATGGTTGAATACTCGTGTAGAGTCGAACCATCTCATACTATATGCATGCATGTACATTTCTTTTTACAAAAACTTATTTTTACAATCTTCCTATCATACGACTGAATTTTTTTTGTTTCCGCACCATATTTTAAAATGTCGTTTTTATATTATGTGATGAACAAATCATTTTTGCATGTTCCAGAACATATATGTAAAAAATTGTATTAAATTGTATAGCATTTATTAAGCATGTACTCATATAAAGATCAGTATAATTATAAACATGAACTTATCACGTTTATTGGGGGCTTGGTTAGATAACCAAATTTATAAATTCTATATTCTAATCAAAAAGTATTATTTTTACTCATACATACATAATATATAAATACAGGGTGGTTGATTTAATAAACAACCTTAACAATTAATTCAGTGTTAACAACCAATTTATAGAAGTAATTTATAATATTCAATATGGTAAAAGACGCTAACGATCTGCTGTGTTGGTATATACACAATTTACATCATAAGTGTTTGTTATTTTTTTTTTTAACATTTTTATTCAATTGTTAGATCACATAAGTTCTTAAAATGTTTTCTCCATTATCACACGATATTGTTTTGCTACACTTCAACATTTAGCTCTTTGGTTGGTGGTATGAATGTCCTTACAACTAAGAATTATGTCCTTATGAAATTCCACCACAGTATTCTTATAAGCTTATCGTAGGAGGCTACTAAACGCAATTTTTGATTGGAACAAATCGTATTATCTAAGCCATGTAAGATTACTGGCTGAAACTGTTTGATTTCCATGAATTTCGGTGGCTAAAAAGTGGAGACTATATACCATGTGTGTACCTTGAGATAACCTCGGCAATATCATTGCCGATGATGAGTTTAACGTCTTTGTAAAAAGGCACCTCGGAATTGTGGATGCTCAGTGCTTTCGGATTAATAAACATACTAAAAACGGAGATAATTCATCCTTTATCACATATAAAATAAGCGTTTCGTGTGAATCTTTAAAGCTATTATATCTGGAAAATATATACTAAAAATTTCGATAGAAGCAATAAACATTTTTGGGAAGGACGCTGCCACATTTCAAAGCTGTAAATATTTCGGCTCACATTAAAGATGTATACAATAAAATTATTTATTATCAAAATTTACGAAATGTTCCGTCTGCAATATCTGCTGAGTTTTGTCGCTTTGTAATTTCTACGGTGTATTTTGTACACGTGATTTCTGAAAGGATTTTAAAATCTAATATACATATATAGTTTGGAGTACTTCCTCGCAGAATACATTGCTTATAAATGTGATCGTCCGGCACTTAAAATAGTTTTAGAACAGGTAGAGTAAGACGGTGGAATGATTGCTGTACATTCGTCTGTTGCTAGTATATGGTTATTGACATCCCACAATTCAATTTTATCTACACGTTGGCTTATATATTCCACCGAGAGCTACCAGCTGAAGTTTATTTAACATATATGTACAAACTGTTTACAGAGCCTTACTTCTAAATGCAACTTATTGGATGCAACTTAGTATGTTGATACTGGAAACAACTTATTATATGACAAATGTGACGTGCTGTATTAGGTTATATCGAGTGTAGTAAATATTTGCATTGATTCTATATTATCATATGGTCTTAACCAGATAAATAAAGATTGTTGCTATCTAACGAAATATTGCACCTTACATCATAAATTGATGGAGATCAAATTAACTAAATCGGAATTTTTATTGTCTATAGTCTTAATTTAAATAATTATAATTCTATAAAGTTTTATAATTTTTGACGTGCCGACAATAGCATATTTTAGTTCAATTGATTGGGATTCGTGTTTCTCACGGGATTATATTCATTGTGATGTGCAAATACTTTCTGTGATTTTATAAGTTGATATGGATCTGGATTTTTTGAAAGATTTACCCCTCTTTTACTAACACGAAGAAATAGTTATGTCATTTTGCTATGCCAATTTTAAATGTGATAGTAATTTGTTTATTTTTTTATACATAATTTTTTTTGTTCGATTTTAGCTACTGCAAAACCAACACAAATGTATATACAAGCAAAACCAACACTATTGTATATTATACAAGCCATGAAGCTTGGCTAAGTAAAACATATTATGACTACTATTTGGTGTATGTGTTAGTGAATTTGACTACAGTAAAAATCGAAACAAAAAATTATAATTCGCACTGTCCATACTCCTCTAAATTCAAAGTACATAACATTTCTACAAAAAAAACGAAACAAAAATTATATTTTGCACTGTCCATTCTGCTCTAAATTCATAGTATATAGTATAGTATATAATGAAGTAAATAATAATAACAATACTTCTCTCTCTCGTTATATAATAAATTTGTTTTTTGCTTTGTCATAAAGAGTGCAACATACTGTTGTTCCATCATTCGTATTCATTTTTTATTTACATCAAAGCATATAATAAAAGTATATACAAATTATACTACGTCACAACACTAATACTTAGGTATAGTAGTCACTTTTTGGCATAAGTATCGCAACTTCATGGCTTGTATATACATTTGTGTTGGTTTTGATACAAGTCATGAAGTTGTGATACTTATGCAAAAAAGTGGCTACTATATCTAAGTATAAGTGTTGTGACGTAGTATAATTTGTATATACTTTTATTATATGCTTTTATTTTATTATATGCTTTGATGTAAATAAAAAATGAATACGAATGATGGAACAACAGTATGTTGCGCTCTATATGACAAAGCAAAAAACAAATTTATTATTTAACAAGAGAGAGAGAAAAGTATTGTTATTATTATATACGTCATTATATACTATACTATATACTATGAATTTAGAGCAGAATGGACAATGCAAAATACAATTTTTGTTTCGTTTTTTTTGTAGAAATGTTATATACTTTGAATTTAGAGAAGTATGGATAGTGCAAAATATAAATTTTTGTTTCGATTTTTACTGTAGTCAAATTCACTAACACATATCCAATTAGTAGTCGTAATATGTTTTCTTTAGCCAAGCTTCCTGGCTTGTGTAATTATACAATAGTGTTGGTTTTGGTGTATATGTAGATTAATTTTTTACGTATAAAAAAATAAACAAATCATATATGTATTGTTTATTTTTTTATAAATAAACAAATCATATATGTATTGTTTATTTTTTTATAATTTTGTATCATATATGTAATTATATTTTTTGTTTGTACAAAAGCTGCGTTTTTATTTTCGATATAATCCTTTTTATTCCAAGTAATTCGTATTGGGTATAACTATTTCATAAAGGCACATAAGACGTGTGTCTGCAATTTGTCATTGTATTAGAAAGACGTAATTTGACTTACGCAGACTAAGAATCAACAAAACTGTTTTATAAAAGGGACTAACTGAGTTATTATGTAAACGTCCAATAATAAAAATAGAGTAAAAAGGACTTAACTGACTTGTTATCTTATAACTGGCAAAGAAATAAAACTGTCCGCTTAAGATTTGCAGAAACAATTAGTAATATTCTTACCTATAAGATGTTAACACAAGTTATACTAATTTTATTTTTTACGATTTCCCAGAGTAAATTGAATTTTATTTTCGCTCCCCTGAAAACTTTACATTTTAGAATTGCGCCCTTTTAATTATAGATCACAGATATATATATATATATATATATATATATATATATATATATATATATATATATATATATATATATATATATCTATATATATATATATATATATATATATATATATATATATATATATATATATATATATATATATTTATATATATATATATATATATATATATATATATATATATATATATATATATATATATATATATATATAATATTGAACAAACAAAAACTTTAACGAATACATTAACAAACAAAAACTCCGAGAATCTGAAACTAATGATTCTAAAATCGAGAAAGGTACTGTTACTAATTTGGCCTTAATATGTTCCCCTACAAACATACATAAATCACAAATTACAATTTACTTAATTATTGATATTATACAAGTACTTTACTAATATATAGTAATAAAAGTTAGGAAACACCGCGTCTCGGTGTCTAGAAAAGTATGATCGATTAAATTCTTTATTTATATTCACAATTTACATACATAATATAATTAAATAATTATTTAAATAACTATACAATTAAGTTAAGTTGTATAATTAGGTACTCAAAGTTTATTCTAAAGTAGTTTCCGTAATAAATTTCAAATTAAATATTAAATCAAGTAATTAAAAAGCATGTGATTATTTTGCAATATGCTGTCTTGGTAGACATATTGGCGACCTATTGATGTGGCCCGATCATTATTTATTTTATGACAGAATAAAAATACAGCAAAATATAATTTGTTTTTGCAGCTTACTGAGCATAACAATTGAAGGTTAGTCTCTTATGTCGAATTCTTTCGTATACCAAAAATTTTGGCAGAAGTTTGCTTTTTGACGTTAATTTTGACGGAAATTTGGTTCTCGTCTTCTTTCGGACCGTCAAAAAATTTTGACAGAAATTTGAAAATGTGAATGTACATTTTTACTTCCATTTCAGCTAATACCAACATATAATTGTATGTGAATTTAGAAATGTAAACAAATAAATTCGTAATTCGTGATTTTTTCTTCTTGTTTTTGGATGTGATTATTGTGTTTTTTTTTTTATGATACAAATTTTTATATTATATGTTTATTATAAAATAATTTCTTATTTGTGTACAGTTAATAATTAATTTAAAAGCAAATTTTATTAATTAAAATAAATATGAAAAGTAAAAAATGTTTTCTTCTTTTTTTCTCTTTACAAACACAATGACAATGACATATGTTAAGTGTGAATCGATCATTACAATTCATTTGGTAACATGCAATTTTAGAATCAATAGTTTATTTATTCATAAATCACTATTTATTCAATTGCATTAATGAACTAAAACTTGATCTTATTTTTATTGAACTTCATAGTACTCGTAATCATGTTACATGTATGTACATATATATGTATAAAATATCTCAGAATGTGTTGTGTAAACAGTAAACATAACGCATGGCGCGTCTTATCGCATAATTTACATATTTACGCTTTTATACAATTTTTATTTTTTTTTTGAATGAAGTTTTTGTCGTCACAAATTTGATTTGGAAAATCAATGTCCCATCAAAAATTTGATTATTTAATCGGTAAATCACCAATTTTTAACCACGAAGTAGATGTTATTTGTCAATAATTATTAATTATGTGTCAATAAAATTAAGGCAGCCCAAAAATAAAATCTAATTTTACAACAGTTTGGATAAGCAGACTTTGGGGTCACGCATGACTTCATTGTGGCTGCTAGCACATTCTTTCCCCATAAAAATATCCAAATACCCCCGTAAGAGGTGCCGAAGTCAAGTTGACCATGAGTTAATTACTAAGGGATGGCCTCCGGTTATTCAAGATGTTAGATCCCATTGTTTGGGTGCCATATTTGTAAACAGTGATCATCAATTGGTCACTACAAAATTAAGATGACAGTTTTCTTACAAGTCAGGGATTGCAGGTAAACGTAACTTACGTTTCAACTGTGAAGGTCTTATAAACAAAGATGAGAAAGCGCAATATCATTATTTATTATTATTAATATCATTAATTACATCTGTAGCAACCATCGCTACATAAACACAAAAAATTATTCAGATATTTCGTGCGCATTCATATAATTCGCTAACGCAACTGTTCAAACAGAAAGTCAAGATCCTTGACGATCTCGTTGATAAATCGTTGAAACGATTGTGCAGCATTGCGTAGTCCAAATGGAATTCGAGTAAACTCAAATAAACCAAAAGGAGTAGTGATTGCCGTCTTGTGTATATCCTCAGGTGCGCGACTGGGATAAAATGATAAGCTCGGACCAAGTCAAGAATATCTTGCAACCTTGTAGGTGAATGGAAAAGTTCTGGATGTGGGGAATAGGGTAACTGTCAGGTACCGTTACCATGTTCAACCTGCTGTGGTCCCCAAATGGTCTCCAGTCTTGATTCTTCTTTTTGACCAAGTGAAGTCGACATGATACTGATGATGCCGATGGCATATATATTCCCAGTTGTATCATGTGTTGGAATTCCGTTGTGGCCGATTTGTGGTGGATCGGATCCAATCTTCTTGGTCTGGACACCGGTAGATTACTACCTGTAGTTATTATGTAGTGTACTACATTATGCTTAACGGGTGCGTTGCAATTCAGTGGAGCTGTTAAAGAAGGAAACTTCTTTAATAGCTTGCCGTACCCGTTGTCAATCAGGAATTGTCTAGGCGAACGTGTGTTTGCTTGTGTCTGTGACACATTGATCGACCGTTGTGTGACTGGATCAATCAGCTTCCTATTCTTAAGGTCGACTAGTAAGCCGTATTTCTTAAGAAAATCGGCATCAATGATAGAGTTCTTTGATTTATACAAATTGTATAGGGAATGATGCTTATGTCAGCGCCAATGTCTATCAGAAACGTTAGTTTGTTCTGATAGTCCCTTATAAATAGGCGGCTAGTGTAATGGCATTCAGTTGTGAATTCGCTTTTGGCAAGCAAACATTCTTACTTTGAAATAATTTTATTTAAAAAATTTAAAAAAAATTTAAAATCAGTGTCAGCATTTATAATTTATAGCAATTATAAAATATTGTGTCGTGGAAATATGGTTCACCATGTTTAAATCTCCACCTGCAAGTAAAAAAGCATGGCCAAATCCGCAGAGATCGTTGTCCACGAGTGATTTGGTTATGAACTCTCCTAACCCTATGGAATCAAAAAAAAACGTGCAACATAGTCCACAAAAAAAACAAGTGAATGTGGAAAAAATTGCTTCGCCTGCAAAAAACGTTTTAAACATTTTATTAAAAGAACAAAGTGCAACAATTCCACATTTAATGGAAAATAAAATAAGTGCATCGTCGTCAATCGACAATAAAAATTCAAGTGAAGTAGGTCAGTGTTTAGTGCAAACAGGTATTGACCGATACATAACCGTGCAACCAAAAAGAAAACGAAGTCCTAAATCGGCGGCAAATGTTAGCATGAATAAATTCACTAGACTAGCTAGCGTCGAATTAGTGAATGGAAATCGGTTTTCAAGTTTAGTAGAAACCGAAGAGCAACCCGAGGAAATTATTCCAAAAAAGGAGAAACCGCCACCAATTTATTTGAGGGAAGAATCCTCAAAAAATCTTACCATCTTAATCAATAAAATTACAGATGGTAATTTTTACATTTCGGGAGTGAAAAAAGGAAACATTAAAGAAACAAAAATCCAGTCACTCAACATTGATGCTTACAGATCACTGATAAGCTATTTTGATAAAATTGGTAAGCGTTACTATACCTATCAACTAAAGAGCCAGAAAGGACTAGTTGTGATAATCAAAGGGATTGAGAGCTTCGTAGACCCTAGCGAAATACACACCGCCCTAGGTGATAAAGGTTTTCACGCTAAAAATATAACTAACATCATTAGCAGAGAAAAAGTGCCCCAACCATTATTCCGCGTGGAATTGGAACTAGATGGTAAACTATCAAAAGGAAAGCATGAAATTTATAGCTTGAAATACCTTTTGCATAGGAGAATCACTGTTGAGGAACCCAGAAAAAGATTTGGGCCAATACAGTGTATTAAGTGCCAAGAATACGGACACAGTAAAACTTATTGTACGTTGAGCGATGTCTGTGTTATCTGTGGGGGATTACATAACTCAAAGGAGTGTACAAAAAATAAAGCCGACACCTCTGTGAAAAGATGTAGCAACTGCGGAGAAAATCATACAGCAAACTATAGAGGTTGCCCAGTATATCTAGAGCTGAAACGAAGAATTAATCCTAGGCAGCGTGAAGAACAGCGGTTGCTGAAACTGCAATCATCAGAGGGGGAAAAAATGTTTACCGAAGTGTCGTCCAACATTATTCAAGGCAAAAGGCAGAATGAAACCGGCAACAGTAGCGTACATCAAGGAATTTCTTACGCTAGCATTCTTAAAGGAACTGCTCCAAAAGTGCAACAAAATGATGAAGGAAACATCTCTTCAGCTTTAAATAAGCTCACTGATATGATGCAAAGTTTCATGGTAATGATGGAGAGAACCATGGATCTAATGATGCAAAATATGAATATGCTGATGCAGGTAGTCGTTAAAAATCAAAAATGAATATCCTTAAAATAGCCATATGGAATGCAAATGGCCTAGCGCAACACAAAACAGAGGTTCAAGCATTCCTCATCGAGCACAATATTGACATAATGTTAATATCTGAAACACGCTTTACTAATAAGAACTATTTCAAAATTAATGGATATTCCATTTATGACACTAAACATCCGGATGGCAAAGCACATGGTGGCACAGCTTTACTGATTAAAAGAAGGTTAAAACACTATGAACTTAACAAATACGAGCAAGAACATATTCAATCAACGAGCATTTGCCGGCAGGGATGGCCTGGAGACTGTGTAATATCGGCAGTATACTGCCCACCAAAACACGCTATAAAAAAACCTCAGTTCATGGATTATTTTAACCAGTTAGGTAAAAAATTTCTTGCGGGGGGAGACTATAATGCCAAACATATTCTTTGGGGGTCAAGACTAACATCTCCTAAAGGAAGACAACTTTTTGAAGCGATAGAGGAACATAGTTTGGATTACTTATCAGCAGGTCAACCCACCTACTGGCCAACAGATAGAAAAAAGATTCCAGATCTAATTGACTTTTGCGTAACGAAGGGTATTGCACGCACAAATGTTAAAGCAACCAACTGCTACGATCTGTCCTCGGATCATTCACCTGTAATAGTAATGTTAAGTACTGATGTCATAAAGGCAGAAATGCCATATCGTCTCACAAATAAGCAAACTAAATGGGACCAATACAGGTCGCTAGTCGAACAATATACTTCCCTAGATATTCCACTTAGTACACCATCTGACATTGATGAGGCTGCTGAGATGTTAAAAGATGTTTTGGAGAGAGCAGCAAAAATGTCAACACCCGCTGTCAATATTACTGAGAAAGTAAACAAACTGCCCCGTGACATCCAAAACCTTATTCAAGAAAAGCGAAGAATAAGGAGGCAATGGCAACAATCTAAATCTCCTTTGTTGAAGTGGAAATTAAACCGCGCTATTAAGACTCTTAAAATTGCGTTAAAGGAAGAGCACAACCAGAGTTTAGAGAACTATTTAAGTGAACTCTCGGCAACCGAAAAGACCAATTACTCTTTATGGAAGGCAACGAAGAATCTAAAAAGGCCAATTAATTCAAATTCACCAATAAGACTGACATGTGGAAAATGGGCAAGAAGCGACGAAGAAAAAGCATTAGCTTTCGCTACTCATCTAAAGGAAGTATTTTCACCTCATCAAGATACTACTAAATTTAAGTTACCCGAACAAACGAATAAAGGTTTGCCCTTTAAGCCAATTAAGTTTAAGTGGAAAAATGTAAGGAATGCAATAAAAGATCA
The DNA here is from genome assembly GCA_963556175.1 of Tipula confusa. NCBI lineage: Eukaryota > Metazoa > Arthropoda > Insecta > Diptera > Tipulidae > Tipula > Tipula confusa. The sequence goes on from OY744476.1 coordinate 122,312,683, forward strand.
TATAAGCCCGAAAAAGGCACCGGGATATGATCTTATTACGGGGAAAATGATAAGAGAACTACCCGATAAATGCGTAAAACTGTTAACATTCATCTTCAACGCAATCATGCGAACTGGTTATATACCTCAAAAATGGAAAATTTCCCTTATCACAATGATACCTAAGCCTGGGAAAAAAGAAACAGAAATAACATCATATCGACCAATAAGCATGCTTTCTACAGTATCAAAACTATTCGAAAAAATGATACTAACGAAACTTAAACCAGTATTGGAAGAGCGTCAAGTTATTCCAGACCATCAGTTTGGATTCCGCAATCAACATGGAACAATAGAGCAAGTGCACAGGATTGTAAATATCATCAAACAATCATTTGAGGAAAAGAAGTACTGTTCTGCGGTCTTTCTGGATGTTGCTCAAGCATTTGACAAAGTGTGGCATGACGGGTTAATTTATAAAATTAAAACGCTACTGCCAAACCAGTTTCACTTAGTTCTGACGAACTATCTTCTTCAAAGACAATATATGGTTAAACAAAATGAATCAACCACTGGCTTACATGATATTAGGGCAGGTGTTCCGCAAGGCAGCGTCCTTGGACCACTCTTGTACTTGTTATACACAGCCGATCTTCCTAGCACTGAAAAAGTAGTAATATCAACATTTGCTGATGATACAGCAATCTTGATGTCACACAAAAACTTCCACACTGCCTCAAAAGAATTACAAAACCATCTGGGCAAAATTGAGGAATGGTTAAAAAGATGGCGAATAAATGTGAATGAACAAAAATCAGCTCACATCACGTTCACCCTAAACAAAAACACTTGCCCACCAGTCAAATTAAACGGTGTAAATATTCCTCAACAAACCAAAGTTAGATACTTAGGTTTACACCTAGACCGAAGGCTAACTTGGAAAAATCATATCGAAGCGAAGCGCAACCAAATGAAAATAACTTTCTCGAAAATGTACTGGCTGATAGGCAAAAAATCAAAATTATCTTTGCGCAACAAAGTTTTGCTATACAAAGCGATAATTATGCCCATTTGGACCTATGGAATTCAGTTGTGGGGATCTACCAGCGCATCTAATCGAAAACTCCTGCAACGAATGCAAGCAAAAATACTTCGAACTCTTACAATCGCTCCGTGGTACATTCGAAACAGTAACATACACGACGACCTTGGTATTAAAACCGTTAAAGAAATCATCAGAGAGTTCAGTACGAAATATTACTCAAAATTACAAGTGCATCCCAACAAATTGGCCAGGGATATACTAAAACAACCAAGGTATCGACGACTTAGAAGAGTAGATCCACTTGGACTTGCGACAATTTAATTTAATTTAATTTAATTATGTAATTGAAATAGTTAAGGTTAACACATAAATAAAGAATATATGAGGTCTAATATTTAGTATTAACACTGGTTAAGACTTTAAAAACTATAATAATTTTAGCTTATAAGATTTGAATACTTCTTGTTAGTTTCTTCTTTAGAAAGATTCAAGAATAAAGCCATTGGCACTATTTAAAAAAAAAAAAAAAAAGTGTAATGGTCTATGGTCAGCCGATAGACCTACTAGTTTTGGGAATTGTTATCCCTCAAAGTGCCCTCTTTATTGGAGAAACGGTGTTTCCCGGCAGTGCTTACATGTGGATTTGGAAAATCACATGGTCTTTTACAATATTCGACTTTGCTTCCAAAACGTGTGTGATAGTAACACCAAGCTGGTTGCTGAGTTGGTATCTATTCGATCCTGATCTCCTTCCAGTGCAAGGAGAACGAGGTCGTGTTCGCCAGTTACTCGTTGAACTAAATGCTCAAAGTTCGAGCCTGTCTATTCTGGTGTTGAGTCTTTCGAGCGTACGAGAGTGTTGCTCGCTGGTGCTCGTCGTAGTGTTGCCAGTATGCCTAGTTGGCACATGGTCAGACTTCTCCGTGTCCCGTGATCGTGACACGTGGTGAACAGTGCCCACCACGTATGCGGATGGCACTGCCTCGTATAGCCTGGCGGCTATGCTGGACAGTGTGTCTGCTTCCTTATCCTGCTCTGGTATCAGTGCTATCTGAATAAATTCAGGTAGCTTCCTCATCCACAGCTGTGTTATAAGGGGCGCATTAAATCGGCCGGTGGCCAATGCTTTAATGCACCGTAAGACAACGGATGGACGTTGGTCACCCATCTTTGGCTTCTCTAGCAATGCTTCTAGTTTTTTTTCTGTCTGAGAGCGTTGTTCGCTCGATCAAGACAGTTTTTAGGTATCTGTACCTATCGTTTGCTTGTTCACATCGAACCAAATCTCAATCGTCTTGAACCAGGATTCCGGATTAGTAATCCAGAATTCTGGGAGACCAGAGATATGCCAGTGGCAGAGATATTATTACGTCGGTTTTTTGCATGTCAAGTTAGTCCAAAAATACATCCCGATAAAATGTTGCGCAATAAAATTGTATAGGCTCGAAAAATAATATAATATTGTAATCTTTTTAAATTTAATGGAAGTAGCTCGGTATTTTACTGTTCTTCTAGTTAATCGTTATGTGACAATCAACTTTTTGTTTAAGTACATCTTATGAGCAATGTGTGCAATTGAAAATATATAATGTTAAATCAAAATTGTATTATGCACTTGAAGTAAGTGATGATACTTCCTAAGCCAAAGTACTTCCAAGTCTGGCGCAGGGATCTCTTAATGTCAAATCTTGCACCGTTCTATTAATGTAGGAGTCGCGTTAAGAAAGCTCCGTTTTCATATATAATCATCAAAATGGCTCCACTTTTCCACCTATACTAAAATCATTAAATACATACAAATGCATTTATAATATGTATGCTATCTAATATTGTTCCCAACCTATATGTATATAAATAAACTGAAACTATCTAAGATAAATAAACAACAACTTTATTACCGTTTAATTCATTGTTAGTGTCATTTCGATCGTAAAATAGTATTAAATATAATTGCACCAAGGTTTAACAATTTTTAGTTTTGTTCGTGAATTTATTTTATGGTCATTTGGAAGAACAAAAATATTTCACATAATATTTGTATATGACTTAAAAAAATTTGCTAATTCTGTTTTTTATCGATTTTTGATTATGGTATGTCATATGTGTTCGGATGTATAAAATGAAGTGTCTATTCGGACAGAAGTACGTCTAAGTGTACGTAGAGTATATGTAAGAGTACATAGAGAATATGTAAGAGTATGTGTAGTATATGTAAGAGATCATGTAGTACAAAACCCTCTCTATTACAAGCCGTCTTCTAACTTTCGTTGACAAAGTAAACAAAACCTATGTACACAATTGAGTGAATTAGTGCTATCAAAATCCATATAAAAAAAAAATGTTTAATTTTTTCATTCTTACTACGACTATTTAACCTTTTTATCCAAAACAAAAACCATTTTTACTACAAGCCGTATTCATTGCATACTCATGCTTTTTATTCTCATGTGTATATGAAGCATACTCATGCTTCATATACACATGAGAGTGTATTGTAAGTAAAAAAAACTTGTCGATAAATGATTTAGAATATAGTGTAAAATAAAATAAACATTTCCGTACTATAAAACAAAAGAGAGTAAAATTTGTCAAAAAAAAATTAATAAAAGGCAAAATTTATGTTATCTTTTTCCTATACAAAACACAAATAACAAAAAAAGAGACGAGACAATTCTCAATTATCCATACACATTTAATAGTGTGCGTAACTTAGAGATAAAAATGTTAAATAGTGGTAGTAGGAATGAGAAAATTATACATTTTTTGGTAGAGATTTTCATAGCACCAATTGTTTATCTGGTTGTTTATCTGTGTCAACGAAAGTTACAAGACGGGTTATATAATAGGGAGCCTTTTGTCCAAAACCCTCTTTATTACAAGCCGTATTCATCACACTAATGCTATGTAATCATATGAAAATATGAATGTATTGCAATCAAAAAACGTGTCGAATATAGTGTAAAATAAAATAATTTACTATTGAAACAGAAAATATGAGAGAAAAAACCTTATTTTTATATGGATTTCGATAGTACTACTACACGCAATTTTTCATGTCGGTTTTGTTTGTCTGTGTCAACGAAAGTTAGAAGACGGCTTGTAGTAAAGAGAGTTTTGTTTTTATCTCAAAATTACGCACACTATTTAATGGGTATAGATAACTGAGTATTTTTTTGGTCTCTTAATTTTTTAATAAGAAATCATTTGTTTGTATTGTGAAATTTTTTTCTATTTTCAACCATTCTCTTGTTTTATATTATGCGAATGATATTTTTCTTTACTCTTTTCGAAACCATATCTCGACACGTTTTTTACTTACAATACATTCTCATGTGTATATGATTAAATAGCATTAGTATGCAATGAATACGGCTTATAGTAAAGAGGGTTTTGATGTAGTATGTCAAAAACGTCTCTGTAGAAAGACCAACTATTCAAAAATTTAAAAGGACACAGCGGCTATGTGTTGTAGTATTGGTTGTGTACAGATATAGCGTAAAATAAAATCAAAAAAATATTTTTACTAACACTAATACAGTTAGCTTTTTATGTTATTTTGCTTTGTTATTTGTTATGGTATCAATCAAAACCGTCTTTATTATACAAGCCCGATTGTCACCAATATTATTTCATTTTCTTGTCCATCTATATTTCAAAGTATTGGTAATCGGTACACTATACAAATTAGTGAGAATTTACGTAAAAATTTAAAACAAAAAAAAAAAAAAAACAATTGTGCAGAGAAAATATAGTATAGAAAACAGAAATGTAAAAAAAAAATGAAATATTCTCTTCAGTTTTTATATATTTGTATCCGTTAGTACATTTTTGGTTAATACTTTATTTTTTTAGTTTAATAATGAATTTCCAAAGAAACATTGTGTGAGCTACACTACCATTGTTGCTCCAATAAATCGTCACATTTTATTAATAAGCTGTCTCATATTGTTGATTCCTTAAAATTGCCTTACATACCGCATAGTTCGAAACAGATACTTGTAGCATCGTTGTTGCACGTGCTACTTGCAAACGTACTAACAAGATTTATTTCGAAGAGAGTGTGAAAATAAAAAAATTATACAAACGTACCGTACAATATTTCAAAGAATTTCATTGGTTGATTTTATATTTTATCTTCAAGGTATTAGTGAAATGAAAGTATATTTATTCTATTTTCTCACAAACACTTTCAAGTTTAGATGGACAAAATAAGAATGTATCTGCGTACTCGATGCAACAATCAGGCTTGTAATACATTTGTGTTGGTTTTGGTATCAATACTACTTTATTGAGGCGAATATTTAGTAGTATCAGTGTACGAAAAAATGAGTTGGTGTTTCTATAGAGACGTTTTTGAGTATGTCTAAGAGTGCGTATAGTATGTGTAAGAGTATGCTGAATAACTTTTATACATACTTTGGAGTAGATTGAAAATATTTTATACACACCAAAACCAACACAAATGTATATACAAGCCATAAAGTTGCGATACTTATGCCAAAAAGTGACTACTATACCTAAGTATTAGTGTTGTGACGTAGTATAATTTGTATATACTTTTATTATATGCTTTGATGTAAATAAAAAATGAATACGAATGATGGAACAACAGTATGTTGCACTCTTTATGACAAAGCAAAAAACAAATTTATTATATAACGAGAGAGAGAAGTATTGTTATTATTATTTACTTCATTATATACTATACTATATACTATGAATTTAGAGCAGAATGGACAGTGCAAAATATAATTTTTGTTTCGTTTTTTTTGTAGAAATGTTATGTACTTTGAATTTAGAGGAGTATGGACAGTGCGAATTATAATTTTTTGTTTCGATTTTTACTGTAGTCAAATTTACTAACACATACACCAAATAGTAGTCATAATATGTTTTACTTAGCCAAGCTTCATGGCTTGTATAATATACAATAGTGTTGGTTTTGTTCTAATGCATAGAATTTCAATACACATACATAAAAAAAAATAAAATATTTCCCTTTTTAAAAAAAATAACCGATTTCTCGGTCGAAATTGACTATTGGAAAAATTTCCCTCCAAGGATATATTTCCGATTGGTTATATGCATGTGACATTTTTCCCTGTGTATGATAATTTTCATAAGTTAATTTTTGTTTTCTATTTATAGTATTATTTTATAAAAGTTAATTGTAATTTAATTATATTAATCTATAAAAATTAAATTATTTAATTACATAAATTTATTTTTTATTAAAATTAGTAAAATTTTTTTCATATATGTATTGAGTTTTTGTTTTTGTTATTGTATTTCTTGTTGTATGCAAAACATAAACAAAAATGGAATTAACTCAGTTCACCACTCTATGGAGTGCAATGAAGTTTGATAAATTATGTGAGTGGAGAATAAAAAATTCCGAACGTTCCGAGATTAAGTTTTTTAGTTACATGTGGAATTAAGGCTGTGGGTCAATATTCGGGTAAATGCCACTTTTACCTTAATTTTAACAGTGTAATGGGTAAATGTTACTGTACTAAAAAGCTTGGTAAAACATGTAATAGTAGGTATAATTGTAGTTTTAAAAATTAAAAAATTGTATAAGTTATTTTATAATATTCTTGAATTCCACCGATATTTCCCCATGTGGACAACTTTTAAAATTCCCTAGCATTCCCTTGGTATGTCCACATATAAATTTTACATGCAACAAAAAAATCTATTCTCGAAACATTCGGAATTTCACATAATTTATATAAGTTCATTGCAATCCAATGCCGAATTGGACTAATTTCATAAAATATGTAGTTTGATAAATAAATTATGGTCATATTTAAATACTTGTATTAATAAAACAAAAAAATATGTGATAGTTAATTATAACCATAATGTTGTTGGCTTCCATTGACTTGTCACCCTCAATCGTGTAAAAATTGTTTCATTCCACAATAAAAATAATTTTTTCTTCGCCCACAGAAAACAATGATTTTTGTTTTATGTCAAATGCTTAGACGATTTTTTATTATCAATATACCAGCGAATTTAACTCGTCAAACATATAAATTTTACCTTAAACGTCAAATATATTTACTATATAATTGGCACCGTATATGTGAGGTAAATTTGTTCTAAAATTGTAATTTACTGTACTAAACGATTTACTCGAGTCAGCCGACAGCCTAAGATGATAAAATTCTCCAGTAAATAAAAATTTAGAACTAGCTCATCAAATAGTCAGTTGCATACCCATATTCGCCTTTAGAGCGCCGCAAGTTCGTAGAAATGATTTTCAATCTACTCCAGAGTATGTATAAAAGATATTCAGCATACTCTTACACATACTATACGCACTCTTAGACATACTACATGCTCTCTTACATATACTACACATACTCTTAACTTTACTATATGCACTTTTACATATCCTCTACGTACCCTTAGACGTTCTCCTGTCCAAGTAGACACTTCCATAAATAATAAATATATAATGTAGAATAAAAAATTTCTTGCAAGGCACACAGTTTTGATAATTTTGACGAATTATATGCTCAACTGTTCATTTGGCTGATGCAAGTTGAAGCATTTAAAAAATCTGTATTTAGCATGTTGGTATTTATGTAACTATACTGTTACATAAATGTTATGTTTTCTTAGTGACTCTATTCGGCACAAAATATTTTTGATTATTGCACGTTGCTGTCAAATGATAGTTGATTAAAATACATTTCCGTTAAAAGTGGTATCATTACAGAAATGTCGTTATTTCGTTATGGCAATCATCGTTATGCTATATACGTGTTAAAAGGTTATTTTAAATTTTGATTGTCTTAATTTAAAGATAACAAAGTAATAGTGTTTGCGCATTTTTATATACATTAAATAATATGGTCTATTAGTACCTTGCCATTAGGCAGTGTCGACCTTTTAAACAAGATGGGCCGTTTACGAACTATAAACGGATAATGCTCTAATTCATACAATAGTTCGTAAACGAATCATTTTTGTGGTGTAAAAGCAAACCGTTTACGATGTTCCAATCACATGATAATTAGAATTTTAAGCGAAGTACTCGTTTTGGTAATGTGTTTTAGCGGTTCGTTAATAACCCGCATTTAGTGATACGCTTATGAAGCAATTTTACGAGATACAAAGAAACCATTTTAGTGTAATATAGAGATTTATTGTAAATGAAAATCTAATTTAATATTTTATTTGTATAGTTTTATTATTTATATACATATTATAAAAAATATTATAAAAAATATATTTCAAAAATATATTGATATATTTTTCATATAAATTGATTATAATAAACGTTAAATTATTCAAATTTTTTAATCCTACAATGAACGTTACTCGAAAAAATAGGTAGCATTGGTTAAAGATTTTCTTCCTAATATAGTTTCAAAATCACATAACAAAACACATAACAGCACTGCTATTGCTGTGGCAAACTTGGCTGCAGTAACAGTAAATTTTACAAGGGAAAACGAGATCCCATTTCTGAGGGGTAACAAAATCTTGAGATCTCCAACAATTAAAAAAGCTAATTCAATAGGAGACATTAGACTAAATAATCCATATCCATCAAGAAAAGAGAGTGAAGATAAAATTACCTCAAACATAGAGAGTGAAAACCGGAATCTCTATGCAAATCTGAAGACTCTAGAAGAAATGGTGTCAAAGTTGAATAACGAAGTAATATTACTAAAAAAAGAAAATGAAGACCTAAAACGAATCATTCAAGCGGGTCGACATGATAACAATAAGAATACCATCGAATACCACACAGATAAAGAAGAACTCGAGCGAGAAATACATCCGAATAAGAAATCTGAAAGTGATTCTCAATGGATACTCGTGACAAAAAAACCTAAAAAAAGAGTAACAATAAATATGGAAGTTAATGACGAAGACGAGCCACCAAGAGAAACTGTTTGGGCATTGAAAAAAAGCAAGCCCACAAAGAAAAGAAAAGCAGAATCATCGCCAAAATATATTGGACAAGCAGCACCCAACACGAGTAATGATAAAACTCAACAGAAAGAAAACCAAAAGCAACGGACATCTGTATCGGGTATGCAACTACTCAGAGCAATAAAGATCCTAACCCAGAGAAAATAATTCAGCCACCACCTACTAATATAGTTGGTGTCAAAGACTACCCTACTATTAATGCCTTGCTGAAAAATATCACGGATAAAGATTACAAGTTAGTAGCATTAAACAACGATGTCTGAAAGGTAAATGTACCAGACTCAGAAACATACCGTACACTTACCATGAAGCTTAACGCTGACAAGTTTCAATGGTACACTTATGAAGGAAGATAAGCAAGCTAGACCAATTAAGGTTATGGCTAGCCCTCTAGCCATAACCTTAATTCACACTATACCTGTGAAAGCAATGATATAACAGCTGAGTTACAGAATAAAGGTTTAGATATTCAGGATGCTGTCAATATGATCAAAAAAGACAGAACTGAAAGCGATAAAGGCAGCCGCGAACTGGTAAGAAGGGGACTATCGCTCTTTATCTTTACGTTTGGCAATAAAGAAAACATCCAAAAGATATATAATATTTGGGAAATTCAAAACATGATAGTTAGAATAGAGCCAATGTCCTCATTTGAGGTTTATCTTTGAGAATACTTGAAAGATAGTCCAATGCAGAAAATGTCAAAGTTATAATCATACCCAGAAATATTGCGGGAGTGATGCGAGATGTGTTAAATGTGCTGGTAAGCATCTTACGAGCATGTCTACATTATACAGAAACACTACAGCAACATGCATAAATCGTAAAGGACAACACAGTAATATGGAACAGTAATATGGAATTCAAATAGGCTAATCATATTCCTGAGCTAGAAATATTTCTAAACATGCAAAAAATTGACATGTGTTTAATCTCTGAAGATCATTTTAATAGATATTCATATTGCAAAATACGTGAGTACAGTTTCTACCATGCTATTCATCCAGCAGGAAGGGCAAGAGAGGGTTCTGCTATTTTCATTAAAAATAATATAAACCACCATGAAGAAATAAAGGTTGAAACTGAGTCCATGCAAGTGACAACAATCACAATTCAAACTAAGAACAAAAATGTAAGTATCTCTTTTTTTAAGCTGTAGCGTGGTGGACAGTATATATACTGTCCACCACGCTATAGCTTAAAAAAAGAAGAATACGAAGAACTTTTCACTCTTTCGGACGATGTTTCATTATTAACGGTGGCTTCAACGCAAAAAAACACTTTTTGGGGCTCCAGAATTACAACACCAAAAGGAAGAGAACAGTTTAAAGCAGCCAAACAATTAAAATGTGAATTTGGTGGCGCACCTACTTACTGGCCAACAGATCTAAACAAAACTCCTGATTTTATAGATTTCTATGTAACAAAAGGAATATCTGACAACTACATACGAATTGAAAATAATGAAGACCTTACATCAAATCACTCTCCTGTTATTATGACATTCAGCGAAACTATTATTCAAAAAGAAATATCACCAAGATTTTACAACAGGAATACCAATTGGAACCTTATCCGTGAATTGTTAAATGAAAATATCAAACTGTAAGTGCCAATAAGAAAATCTATGCACGGTGAGGAAGAAATTGACAGACTAATTGAAAATATACAGCAAGCAACGTAGCAGAGCACTCCACTCGAACCTGCAAATAACATTAGAGGTACAAATTATCCACTCGAAGTATAAGAGAACTGGTGGTTAAGAAACGTAAAGCACGTAAGTTCTGGCAAATAAATCGAACTGCAGCTAATAAAACCGAGCTTAATAACTTATGTAAAAAACTGAAATCTATTATCAGGAAAATCAAAAATGAAACAATAGAATCATATCTATCTTCACTTACTGGTCAAAAAGACACTGAATACCCCCTATGTAAAGCAACAAAATCGATCAAGAGCCCAAAAAATTCAACAGCACCTATCAGAAATGATAATGGTACGTGGGCTCGTAGTAGTAAGCAAAAAGCGGATCTGTTTGCGAGACAAGTCGAAGAAACGTTTCAACCACTACCCAGACAATCTGCGACAGTAACGATAACAGTAACGATAATAACAGTAACAATAATAAGCCATTTAGACTAATATCTCTACTTACTACTATTTCAAAGATATTTGAAAAACTACTTCTGAAGAGACTAAAGCCTATAATAGAGGATACTGATCTTATACCTGCTTATCAGTTTGGATTCAGAGAAAAACATTCGACCCTGCAAATTCACAGAATCACAGATATTATAGAACGTACTCTATAAACGAAAAAGATAGCAGGAGTGCCGCAAGGAAGCGTTTTGGACCCCATATTATACCTCCTGTACACGCGAGACATACCACTAATGAAAGAAACTACATTTGCTGATGACACAGCAATTTTGGCAGTTGGTATTGTAGCGCAAACTACAGAAAAATTACAAACATCGATTAATACAGTTAGTAACTGGATGAAGAAATGGAGAATTAACCTCAATGAAACAAAATCGGTTCATGTGAATTTTACTAATAAGACAAACTATGTCAGTATACCAATCGTAATAAACTCTAAACAAGTCCCTTATGCAAATACAGCAAAATATCTAGGGATGACGCTAGACGCCAAACTTAAATGGAAAGAACATGTCAAAAAGAAAAAGGATGAATTAAACATCAAATATAGGAAAATGTATTGGCTAATAGGTAGAGACTCTGAACTATCTATACATAATAAATTGCTCCTTTATCGGCAAACTCTGAAACCTGTGTGGACTTACGGAGTACAGCTTTGGGGCTTTACTAAGAAAACAAACGTTAAGATTAGTCAGATGTTCCAAAATAAAGTACTTCGACCGTGACTTAAAGATGAAAGACATCAATAAAGTAATTGCAGTTTATGCTGCCAAACATGATTCACGCCTTCAACAATATGAGAATATCGAAATACGTGGTATGCTGGACTATCCGATAGCAATAAGACGCTTACAAATAACCAAACCAATGGATCTTTGGTTGCAATGTGATTGCAAACTAAAATAATACTATATTACAGCAAATATTTATTTAAATAAATAATTATAATTATCTTTGGGACTAGTTATTGAGCTTTATCCCACCAAATGTGAGTTAATTTAAGATAGAAAAATTGCTAGATGACTTATATAATAAGTCAGTTGTAATCACTGAGATTACAACTATTGAAACGAACACTATTACAAATAACAACACAAACCGGACACCAACACAAATATCGACCCTTGGCTATCGTACACGGACACGAATCGGAAACTGGAACATCAGAACTATTACAGAAACATCAAGGCTAGCACAAGTAGAGAAGGAAATGAAACGTTATAACATCGAGATTCTCGGCCTCAGTGAAGTCAGATGGAAAAGCAGTGGAGAATTAAACACGAGCAATGGAAATTATATGATATTCTCTGGTAGAGGCGACACACATGAACAAGGCGTGGGTATATTAACAACAAATAAAGCAAAGAAAGCATTGATGGAATGGCAACCAGTTAACAGCAGAATTATAGTGGCAAGGTTCCATTCAAAAATAAGAAACACAACTATCAGTCAGTGCTATGCCCCAACAGAAGATGCAGAAGATACAACGAAAGATGAGTTCTACGAGCAGTTACAAGCCACAGTAGCAAGAACGCACAGAAATGACGTCAAAATCATACAAGGAGATTTCAATGCAAAAATTGGTACCGACAACATCAACCTAACCACTATCATGGGAAGAAATGCATTGGACTCTGTGCAAAATAACAATGGAGAAAGACTTGTCGACTTCTGTAGCACAAATCAATTGTTCATAGGCGGCAGTAGGTTTCCACACAAAAATATACATAAATACACATGGACATCACCGGATGGCAGAACTAAAAATCAGATAGATCACGTAATGATCAATAAGAAATTCCTCACATCACTACAAGATGTAAGAACAATGAGGGGCGCAGATGTACACAGCGATCATCAACTGGTAATAGCACAATTCAAGATCAAGCCAGCAGCTGTAAAACATTCGAAGACAAATAGGAGGAAATTTAACACAAATAGATTGAGAGACATTGAAACAAGAAACACTTTGAATGAAACGCTCCAACTCAATCTCCAGTCTGAAGCCACCCGTATAGAAGAAAGATGGAACCAAGCAGAAGAAGCCTACATCAAGACTGCCACGGACGTACTCGGCTACAGAGAATACAAAAGGAAACCTTGGATCAGTGATGATACATGGCAGAAAGTTGAGGAACGCCGTCAATTTAAGTTGCAAATGTGCCAACATAACACGGAAGAGGTGAAACGTAGATACGAAGAAACAGCGCGTCAAGTAAAGAAAATGGCAAGGAATGATCGAAGAAAATATAGAGAAAGCATTCTCAAAGCTGCTGAAGAGGCAGCAGCAATCCAAAATATGTGAGCACTACACCAGTGTGTAAGAAAGGTCACTGATAAAATTACAAATATACCACCTATAAGGGACGCTAATGGTCAAGTACTAACAACAGATGAAGCACAGTTAAAGAGATGGAAGGAATATTTCGAAGAAGACGTCGTCGCCGACCCCGAAAATCTCCAGTAATTAATTGACATCAATAACGAAACTAGCAACACCCATCCACCAACGGAACGGGAAGTTAAAGATGTCATTAATAGACTGAAGACAATATAACCGCCGAAACATTCAAAGGAGATTCATCTACAACTGCAAGCATATTAACACCAATAATCCAAGAAATCTGGAATTCTGGGAGAATCCCACTGAAATGGAAAGAAGGCTTGATAATTACGATACCCAAGAAAGGTGACCTAAGAGAATGTAGGAACTGGCGAGGTATCTCCCTCCTCAACACAACAATAAAAATACTCGCAATGATCATCCTTGACAGAATCTCACCTACGATCAATGCAAAATTAAGAAACGAACAAGCTGGATTTAGACTAGGAAGAAGTTGCACTGATCACATCAACACAATCCGTATCATCACTGAGCAATCCAATGAATGGAATTCACCATTGTATATGCTCTTCGTCGATTTCGAACGCGCATTCGATATGATAAACAGGAACGCAATATGGCAGACACTTTGTGAAATGGGCATCCCAAAGAAATTAATTGAACTCATACAAGAAATGTATCGGGATGCTGGAAACCGAATCCAATACAAAGGCAAACAAAGTGAAACATACTACAACACTCGAGGAGTAAGGCAAGGGTGCGTACTCTCACCAATGCTGTTCCTAATCGTATTAGACAGTGTAATGCGGAAACTAGATAACAAGTCCCCTAATGGCATTCAATGGGGGTTAACTGGTAAACTCAATGATTTGGACTATGCAGACGACATATGCTTGCTCTCACACAAACACTCCGACATGCAGCAGAAAGTGCAACAGCTATCAGATCTAGCTAATGAAGTTGGTCTCAAAATTAATATCAAGAAAACGAAGGCGATGAGACTCAACACAAATATAATCACACCGATACACATCAACAATATACAAATTGAAGATGTAAATGAATTCGTATACCTTGGTTACCAAATAACGAAAACAGGTGGAACAGAAGAAGACATACACAAACGTATAAATAAAGCCAGATATACATTCAACATGTTACACAAAGTCTGGAATACTTCTGTCCTGTCGCGCAAGACCAAGATACGAATGTTCAACTCATGCGTGAAATCGGTACTTCTGTATGGGTGTGAGACATGGAAGCATACAGGAAAAATCATACAGAAGCTACAGGTATTCGTAAACAAATGCCTTCGACGAATACTTAAGTGCTTCTGGCCTAACACGATCAGTAACATCAATCTGCATATAACAACATGTCAGTCAGACATTGAGACCGAAATAAAGCGACGAAAATGGAGATGGATTGGCCACACACTGAGGAAGGCATCAAGTGATATAACGAGGATATCATTAGACTGGAATCCACAAGGAAAAAGAAAGGTTGGAAGGCCAGCAATGACATGGAAGAGAACGATGCTAGCAGAGGCAAAACACCTGGGAAAGTCATGGGCAGAAATAAAAGCAATAGCCCCAAATAGAGTAAGATGGTTCAGGATAGTGGACGCCCTATGCTCCTAAATTGGAGATAAAGGAAAAAAAAAATCACTGAGATATATACATGGAGACTACATGATAATTTTTCTCATATTAAACAGTCAAAACGAATGGTACAACTTTTTTTTGTAGTTGTACCGAACAATTTATATATGCATTACACTCTAAAAAGTAAATTCCGAAAAGAAGCCGTACTTGAACATATTCAACTTCGAAATAAATTCGATATTCATTTTTTAACATTAAATTAGCATTAAATCATTAAACATATAAATATTTTAATAATTATTAATTAATTGAAGAATCATTTGAATTATTCAAACTATAAAATACAGAAAAAAATAAAAATATTTGTTACGAATTTTCATTGAAATTTACGATACACACCTGGAAATATAAAAAAAATTAGTGAAATGTCAAATTTCCAACAAACGTGTTTTCAAAATAAAATGTCTAACTCCCAACGTAAACAATTTGATGATAAAAATAAATTTATGTTATATATTAAATTATTATTAAATTATTTATTTTATTTATTATATATTTAGTTTATTAATTTAAAACTTATTTAAAATCTATGTCAACGAAATAAATTCAAAACTTCATTAATGAAAAATAAAAGTGTCAAAAGTGTCAATTGTTTTTTATTATTCATATATTTTATTACCGACAATTCGAAATTCAAGACAAGGAAAATAAATATTTTTTTTCTCTGTTACACAGACGCAAACTTTTTGGCTTCTTCGTTTTTTTTTTCTTGCACCACGACTTTTTATGCATAGTATGCATAGTCTCTATAGTTCTATCTCAGTGGTTGTAATAATAATAAATAACAAAAAAAATAAAAATAAAATTTATATAAAAACAATAACACATTTGGTTTTTCGGTTGGTTTTCGCTATTTCTTGTGCGATCGCCGATTTTTTTTCTGTTGTATGTACTACGAATACATGTACATATGTAATTACATAACTTAACAAGAACAAAATATTATTTTTCAAAATAGATGATGCGCCTAAAATCGTTTTCTATTGTTATTTAAATTCATATATGTGTAACAAATTTTTTATATTTCTCCAATTTGGAAATTTTGGCCCATAGCTATTTGATGATAAATATATTTTAATGTAGAGGAACAATTTTCTAATTCATACATATAATTTTGTTTTACAGAAAATAATGAACTTTTTCTTTACACGGTGTAAAGTACAAAACTCCATTGCGTCTTGGTTTCTAAAACCAGTGATGATGTATTTTGTTTTAAACGCATTTATTTTGAGACCAACAGAAGCTGAGAATCGTATATGTGAGTCCATTAGTACTTTGACACCGTTGCCATTCAGACCGACAGTCCAACCACTGTCAGTGTAATTCAGTTGTTCTGAGGTGTTCCACTTTTACGAAAGATAAATTCTAACATGAGATACAAAAGGTATCAGGGACAACGTTTTCTCGCCGGACTCCAGAGCTAATTGTAAAAATTCCTCATAGCTTGTTTTCAACTTTGACACAACATTATGACTGCATTGCTGTCATTTACATAAACGCACATATTTGTTAGGTATTCCCAGATATCGCAAACCATAAGCTATCCCGATGGATTGAGTCATAGACCTGGTAGAAATTTAAGAACATCAGATGTCCGTCACGAGATGTCGTAATATTTAGAAAGAATCATCCTTAGTGGAAATTGATTAGTGACTGAGCAATTAAGACGAAATCCTCGATTAAGAGGAGTGATTCTTTCTAATACTATATGTAAGACTGTAATTTGTAAGCTGTGCAAAGGAGAGCTACGTCGAGATAGTTTTCGCATTTTGAACGGTCTCCTTTTTTAAGGTAACTGCACAACGCGACCACTTTCAATTCATCAGACATTTAACTTCGCTTTGCCATACAAATCGAAAAAGGTCGAAAAGGTAGTTCCACAAAGTATCCCCTCCGCAGTCTGTATTTAACAACTTTAAAATACAGCATTTGACACTTGTTGAACAGTGAGTAAATCAGAGGAATGCCCTTTCCTGTGTTGAGCACTGCATTGATGATAACACGGAGATTTCCATCCTAGTCCTAAATGGCGATAGAACGACCTAGGTCATAGTTGAGTTGTTGTACTCTTAAGACTTTAACCTCCCAACATTCACGCTTATTTCAGTAGTTTATGTAAAAAAATACAATGTGTTAAAAACCTAGTGCGATTATTTACAAAGACATGCCAAGTGAAAACCCACAGTAATCTTTTTGTTTTGCTTTTGCACCCTGCAGTCTTTTCTGCGGGGGCCAAAGCCCAACTCTTTCGCGGTTAATTTTTAACGTCCTACTTTACGCCGTCACCAGTCAAATCGAGGACGCACGAATACAGGTTTGATTTTAATACCATCTGCACATTGCATTGCTCCAGTCAGCCTGTATTGACAAGGACGATGGTTCGGTCCATAACTTCTGCACTCCAACAGGGGGACATCGTTGTGTCCTCCGCCATCACCGATAGTAATCAGGTGATGAAAAATCCCTTTTGCACATCTTCCCCATTGGGATTGGAAACCGGTACCTCGCATCCCAAACACCGCAGGTTTAACCATTGCGCCTATTGCTCGGTCACAATAATCTTTTTGTTGCACTTTTGTGGGTTTGTATCTTGGGTTGTATCTATTTATTTTTACAAAAAGAAATTTTCTCTTGGTTTGATTTGCATAACTTTTCAATCTATTGTCTCAATTTTGTTGAATATTAAAAATTCGTTGAAGCTATAAATCAGCTATAAATCATGATTAAAATACAGAATCCTAAAATACTATTGAAACTACTCGTAAAAATTATAAAGTCCGGATTTTTTTTTTTTTTTTTTGCAAAGTAAATCTAAATAGCGTCGTTATATACGTAATTTTAGAGTAGAATAGCATAATCACGAGTTTACTGGTTTATTCACGATTACACTTTATAATACGGGAGCCTCGAATAATATTCCAACAGAACACAAACCTAAAAAAATTATGTTTAACTGATTCATCAACTGATGAGGCATTTAGCGGTTTGTGGTTATATTTCTCACTAATCTAGTACATACCTTCTTAATGCCTGTAATTAAAATCAATATTAATTATTTTAATTGATGTTTAATTATTAATTAAAGTACATTAAGCAATAATTACAGTAATAATTTTTGCTATTATTTACATTTTTAGATTATAATTTAGATACAATAAACAATTTATCTATAAATACTAATAGTTTTGATTATAGTTTCTACATAATATGTTAGTCTTTTACAAAATAAAGTTCGTCAGCAAGTTTAAGGCGAATTTATTGTTGTGTTCGTTCGTGCGATCTAACAAGTAATCAACTATCTATTTCTTGATGTAATGTTTGAAACATGTATTTGTTTTTTCTTGAACTTTTACAATTTTTTACGATACATATTAGCCTTAATTAATTATATTTGTAGGTAGTGCGACTTGATGTCTAGAAGAAATTTACTTAAATTTAAAGTCATGTAAGCAACATTAGCAAATGACTATTAAATGTTGTCGTTGTTCAATTAGACATCCGTCAAGGTTGCTTAATGCTTTGCAGTAATTTCCGTAATTTATTGAATATAGAGAAATAACTTTAATAGCAATGCGTTTACATGCTTGACTAAGCAAATACTTTTAAGTAGAAACTTATATGTATATACATAAATTTGGGGTACCGGTCGAAACTGGATATTTTACAACTGGATTTGACGAAACAGGATAATTCAAAACTAGATATTTTAAAACAAGATAAGGTACAAAACGAGATAAGGTACAAAACGAGATATGGTACAACACTGGATATTTTAAAACAGGATATTTCGACATGTGATTTAAACTTAAAATGATTTTTTAGGAAAGTTCTGGAATATGGCCAATTTGGGAGGAACTAGGCGAGATCTTAACCGATTATGATGAAATTCGATATGTAGGATGAAAATAGAATTTTAAAATGAATTTTTGGAAAAGTTCTGGAATATGGCCAGTTTGAAAGGAACACGGCGAGTTAAGAAACCGATCATAATCGGTGAAATTCTATATGTAGGATGGGAATGGAATTTAAAAATGATTTGTTGGAAAAGTTCTGGAATATGGCCAGTTAGGAAGGAATTCGGCGAGTTCTTAAACGATTATGATGAAATTCGATATGTAGGATGAAAATGTTGATGAAAATTAATTAATTTTTCTCACATAGATTCTCTAAAGTGAAGAAAAGTTATATTAAGTAGAAGAATAAAAAATAGATGAAGATACATTTTACTGACAGTAAACTCAATCAAGTCAATAATTATTTTAATAAGATGAGAAAAGCAGCAATTAAAAATAACATTAAGTGAAGGAAAATTCTATCTCTCTGGTTAAAATTATTCAAGTATGAAACCTTATTGGTCATATTCCATGAGGTTTTCCCAAAAAAGGTTTTAAAATCAAATTTAATTATACAATTAAAGAAAAAACAAATTAAGTGAAGGAAAATTATATTTCTCTTCTTAAAAATATTCAAGTATGGAACCTTACTGGCCTTATTCCAGAACTTCCCCAACAAATCATTTTAAAATCTCATTTTCATCCTACATATCGAAGTTCATCATAATCGATTAAGAACTCGCCGAGTTCCTTCCTAACTGGCCATATTCCAGAACTTTGCCAAAAAATCATTTTAAATTCCATTTTCATCCTACGTATCGAATTTCATCATAATCGGTTAAGATCTCGCCTAATTCCTCCCAAATTGGCCATATTCCAGAACTTTCCTAAACAATCATTTTAAGTTTAAATAACATGTCGAAATATCCTGTTTTGAAATATCTAGTGTTGTACCATATCTCGTTTTGTACTCTATCTCGTTTTGAATTATCCAATTTTGAAATATCCAGTGTTGTACCATATCTCGTTTTGTCAAATCCTATTTTGAAATATCCAGTTTTAAAATGTCCAGTTCTGAGCGGTTCCCATAAATTTGATATGTTGCTCTGGGAAATTTAGTTTTCGATCGTTTTTTTAAAGTTTCATTTTTATATGATTTGGACAATTTTATAACTCAGAACATAACATTCCTGGGACAATAAAAATAAAATGGACTCTTGCTAATACAAAGTGTTTACATGTTTATATCATCCCAAGCAAGCTAAATAATCCATTAAACGGAAAATGAAGTCTTGCAAAATATTCGAAAGTAGAAAACAATATAGAAACGATGTCAGTCATACACGTGCACCCAAAAGAAATAACATTTCCAGCAAAAATAATGCATTTTAAAGGAACGTATTGTACTACACATGTTAGGGCTTTTTGGGATAAAATAGTTAAAGTATGAAGCACAATTGAATCAAGTTTCATCAATAATTTAAGTTTCAGAATGTGATAACATTACATTCCCACTTGATTTCTCTGTTATATTTTTTTCATTTTTAAGTACGACATTTGAGAATTGTGAGCAATTTTTGAGTTTGGAAAATGGAGTGAGAATTTTGACTATTGTAATTCTTGCAATATTATGATTGAGATCATGTACTGATAGGTTCCGGTTATTACTAATTGCAGCCCTTATTTAAGCAAAAGGATTTTCGACTGGATCTTGATTAAATCTCGAAGTTAAAATGTAGTATTTTTTTATTTTCTGGCAGTACCTGTATCGACTGAAACGGTACTAGTAAAGATTTTGTTTTTAATCCAACTTAATGTCATATTTTTCTTACGGGCATCGAGCATAATTAAATGTTTAAGGAGCGGATGTAGGAAAACTGCAGGAAATTGCTCAATTTCTAATTTGTTCTCTTTGCATTTTTCGAAATTGCATATTTCAAAACGGCATAAGGTTCAAAACTGTATATTTCAAATTTAAAGAACACAAATTAATTTGTTTTTCCGGCGGGATTAATTAAAAGGAAAATTCGATGGGACTGTAATTTGTTCCTAAATTTGTTCTTAATCGATTAAGAAATAACCAAGTTCCTTTTCGTTTGTCAGTATTCCAGAATTTAACCAAAAAATCGTCCTAAAAAATCATTTCCATTGTAGATGTCGAACCTCATCGTGATCGGTTAAGAAATAAATAATTTCCGTTCCAATTGACCATATTCCAGAAATTAATGAAAATATTATTTTAGAATCATATTCGGTTAATATTTCATTCCACTTATGCATGCCGCTCTGAAATAAAACTTTTTGAAGTATGCAATTTTAAAAAATCATTGCACTAGGGCGTACGTGTTAAACACACCTCTTTCCATAAGATGGCAGCATTTTCGTTTGTAGTATAATATTAACAGTCCGACATAATCTCTTGGAAATTATGTAGATTTTTGTACTAGATTGAATTATGTACTAGTGAAGTTGAAGATCATGTTAGTTATAAGTATATCCGTCATCTTGATACTTGGAATAAAGTGAAATGTAAAATTGAAATGTGTTTTATTTTGATAAACATTAAACTCATCGTCAGTTATTTTATTCATTAATTTTTTATGTAATATATACCTATTTGTTTAACACAAAATAATAATATTTCATTCACTGGGTGAAATGTTATTTTTACTTCGACCAACACTGATGTCTAATATTGTCTATTTGACATTTCCAACATTAAATTACATTGACATTACTTTTGTGCATTAAATGCACATTTAGGGCTTATCTACCACATTAAAAGTTTATGCTCCCTAAATAATAATATTTTCAGTCAAAGTCAAGTTTTTTCATTGTTAATCTTCCAATGGAAATATAACTCAAGCTAATTTTACGAAATAGTCAATTTGCCTCAAATACATATCCCATTTTATGCAATTAAGACTTAGCTAATGCTTTTGAAATAAAAACTCCTCGCCTGAAAAGTAGATAAGGCGTTTATGATTAAATTGATTTAGACTAAACTTAATTTTTGTGTTAGAATTAAATATATAAATGTATTGATATAGAAAATGATATTAATATCTATGGATTAACATAAATAAGTTAATTTGGCATTTAGATAATTGTACTATGGCCGAATATTTTCATTACAGTAGTTTAGTAAACTATCGGAATTAACTGATTCAGTCGGTTTCATATATTATGTTGATTGGAATTTGTTGTAAACTGTACATCGCCCTTTACACCATGTTTTTAAGCCACTCTGAATGAACTCTCCTCTATTATCACATCTTATTTGTGAAGTCTTTAGATTCATAAATGCTTCCACTTCATTTACATATTCTTTCATATATACAAACACTTCACTTTTATGTTTTAGAAGATACACTATACTGTAATGATTGTAATCATCGAGAAATGTTAGAAAGAACGATTTATCATACCACGTTTTAGGTTCTATGGGTCCACAAAAAACCGTATGTATTATTTTTAAAGGTCTTTTGGCTCTTAATCTTTCTGTTTTAAACGGGTTTCTCGTTTGTTTTGCTTTTATGCACACTTCGCAGATTAAATCTAACACATCTAAATCTTCTTTTTCGATGTTTAATCCTTAGGTTAGTTTAATGAGCTGTTTCATATTTTTAATGCTAAGGTGAGCTAGTTTGCAATGCCATTTCATCGCCTTCGATTTCTTTTCAGTGACTAATGCTGCTTGTTGATTTTTTTATTCAGATTAACCATATATAAACCGTTATTTTTTTATCCCTTCGAGCACAAGCTCGTCGTCTTTAGTAATAATAACCGCATTTTTTTTTGTAAACCGTTCTCCTCCTTTACCAGTTATAGCGTTGACTGAGAGTAGATTTTTATACAGGTTAGGAGTATCTAAAACGTCATTTAATACTAGATTTCCGCTTTCCAGTTTTCCCACACCCAAAGATTCTATTGATTCGCCTTTCTTTGCAACTGCAATACTCAACTTCTGGATTTTCATTTCCCCCAACAATTCAGCATTGTTTGTCATGTGTGAAGAGCAGCCTGAATCCACAACAAAATTATCTTTACTAGATTTTTGAGTTTTCGGCGCTAAAAACACAACTTTTTCGCTCAACGGTATTTTTGATTCCTTGTTTTTACGAAAATAGCAATTTTTTTCATTGTGGTTATTTTTCTTACAGATATTGCAATTGTAATTTTGAGTTGTAGTCTTTTTCATACACGATTTGGCATAATGTCCCATAACTGTTACATCTAAAACATTTTACATTCCCTTTATTTGTCGGTGTTTTATTTTTTGGACAATGACGACTTATATGTCCTTTGTAGTTGCATGTATAATATTTTTTGTCTGATGAATTAAATGCATCTGAAATGCAACTGAATTAAATCACACTCGATTATTTTATTCCTGGACTCTTCAGATAATTACAACCTGGCTGTTAGTATGTTTAACATTTTTACTGTTAACGTTGTAGACTCCCATGCGGTACAAAAATGTTTATAACTATCAGGTAATATGGCGAGAATTTTGGACATTATCATATTGTCATCTATTGGTTGCTTCAAATTGTTAAGTCTGTACGCCATATTTTCTAATTTACTGATGTTTGTTGAAATATCACATTCCTTATCGTACTTGTAACTAATTAAAGAACTGCTGTAACAGATTACATTGTTCCTGATCCGTATTTTTTTAAAACAATGCAATTAGTTTGTTAAACATTTCGCTCGAGTTTTCACAGTTTATTATGTGCATTAATAGTTTTTTTCCTATCGTTGTTACAATTATTTTCTGTACACGTGCATCCTTTTTATTACACGCAATTCCCAGGTTTTTGAAACTCTTCTAGTTTTAATTTTCCACTAGCCACATCGAATAGACCATGGGCTTTAAATAAAATTGTCACTTGGAATTTCCAAATCTGGAAAGTTTCATTGTCCTCGAGTTTTTCAATTTTCGTATCTTCTAGAACGTCCGCCATCTTATCGATGAGATTATTTCACTCTCCTTTTTTTTATGATTTCACACTTGTTTTACTTTTATATTGATATCCCTTGTTTAAATTTGTAAATTGTCCTGGGTCCATAACCTGTTCAGGTTAAGTAAATCGATCAAATTAAACAAGTATCGCAAGTTCAGTTTTTATTTTATTTTTAATTACTCTCTACTTTATACACGTCTTACAATCTCAACGTTTTTAATGCCAGTGTGTTTTTTTCCCTTTTTTTTATTTTTGCATTTATTTTTTAGTGTTGCCTAATTTGAATTATTATATTTAAACCTCGTTTATACGAGTAGTTGCATTATACATATTTAGATAATTATTCTTAATAAGTAATAGAAATTTCAATAAATGATTTGATATAAATGATATAAGTGATTTTTTAATAAATGATATAAGTGATGATAAAATTGATTATCTACACTGTGACATCCCGCAGTTATTTGAAACTGAAGAAATAATTTCATTCGAAGCAGAGAACAATATGTTATTGTTAAATTTAAGCGTTGAGAGTCATCGTCGTATTCAATCGTCATCTAAAACTTATATTACGGGCAGTTTTTAAGAATCTGCTGACGAATATTATGAAATTACAACATTGGAAACAATTAGAAAACGATTGAAATAAAATAATTAATTCTGATGATTTTGATGCTGAAAATCCAAATAATATACAATTAGGGATCTCAAACGTTTTAGAAGGTATTTAGGAGGTTTTTTCCATTTTATATGTTCAATAATTATAAGGTAATATATATTTTCTGTATAGATATAAATACGATAGACAGATCGTTAAAAAAAACAGGAGATGTTAGACGGAGAAAAAAATTTATTTTAAATAAAACTGAACGGGTGAAGCATGGGAAAGCCAAGCTAAGAAATCAACATTAATTAAAACCACCTTGTTCATCAACTTGTGAAAAATTGTGCTCAAAATTAACGAACTGATTGAATTTGAATGTACGACCAAGCATTAAGCAGGATCTCCCGGATATTTGACTGGGTCCACCGTACACCCGTTTTTACATAAACTGTTACATCTGTTATCTACAAAGGTTCCCTGAAAACAGAATCTATTAATTAATTAATTGCTCTTAGCCGTAGGCTGTAATAAATTGGATTAGTTTTTGTCTGAAATTTACAATTAATTAATTTATTACATTTATAAAAATATGAAATTATAAAAATTATAAAATAATATAAATTGGATTTTATAAAATTCGATTAAATATTACAAATCAATTGAATTTACCGTTTTACGACAAATACATCATCTAATCTCCGAAAATCTAATTTATTTACACTTTATTTGACACAAAATTTAAATTTTTACACATTTAGTTTTTAAAAAGTTGATTAAATATTACAAATCAATTGAGTTAACCGCTTTACGAAAAGTACGTCCATGCAGTTGAAAATTGACGAACGGATGTCGACAAAATCGAGAAGTATTGAGAAAAACGATTGATTCTGAGAAAAGACAATACACAATTAAATACTCACTCCATAATGACCGGTAATAAATTCAAACCGTGTGTCAAACATTTGTCTAGCCACTCTTGGTTACAAGAAAAACAATAATACCATATTGAAACGTATTCAATCTGAGAAGAATACCACAACCGTCGTCAGAAGAGGCAAATATTTAAGAGAATTAGAATATAAAAAATTGATAAAAGAACACATTGAACCGTTCAATCCGACCATCTCACATTATAGGCGCGAACACGCACCGAATAAAAGATATTTGCATTCAGATGTTACGATTAAAATCATGTATGATCCATTTCATGAAATCAATCCATCTGTTAAATGTTCTTACGAACACCAGCTTTACCCTCCTAGGAAACGAAGAATGCGAGAAGTGTGCCATATACACTTACAAAAAAGTTGAGCACCAGAATTCTAATGAATAGTTTGAGACTTGTGTAGATTACAATCTCCACAATACACGATACGTTAAGAGTCGCGAAGTTTACGACCAATGCAAAAAAGTTCCTTGGAATGAGAACGAAATAACCCTTTCAGTTGATTTACAAAAAATAATCATGCTTCCTCGAATGGTTTTGTTTAAACAAATTGTATTTCCTTGAAGAATCATTGCTTTCAACGAGTCATTTGTTCCAGTAGGGTCGTGGTCACAAATTAAAAAACCAATGACGGTAATATGGCATCAGGCAACCACGGGGCTAAAAAAAGAAGATATAATTTCTGCTTTGGTTCTTGCTTTGGTTACCCTTGTTAACGCTCCACATGTAAATGCTGGGAATTTCACTTGTGGTACTTTGAACCAGGACATACGTACATGTCAGCAGATAGCTTCCAACATTAGGTGGAATTAAGTTTAAAACGGCAAAGAAAAACATTTGATTTTAATGACTTCCATGAAGCAGTTCAAAAAGCAAATAAAGGTAATTCGATCGTAAAAGTTATGAGAGAGCAAGATCTTTATTTTTGGAAGGATATGACATTGAAAATTATACCGAGTTGGTATTTTTAAAGAATTCTGTCGAAAAAAAGATTAGTGCTTCCTGAAAGAAATAAAAAACCATCTGGAATCAGCGGAGAACATTTCCAACAAATATCTAAATATAT
This sequence comes from Tipula confusa, assembly GCA_963556175.1. Classification (NCBI taxonomy): domain Eukaryota; kingdom Metazoa; phylum Arthropoda; class Insecta; order Diptera; family Tipulidae; genus Tipula; species Tipula confusa. The sequence goes on from OY744476.1 coordinate 122,339,244, forward strand.
TTTACCATTGCTACCGAACAATCTATAACAATTTTGGAAAAATTTACCAATAACGGAAAATCCAGTTTCCGAAGATTCTTGAATTTTATTTTAAATTTAGTATTTAGCTATATTTAATAGTTTTAGGAAAATGATTTATAATTGAATTTTAAACATTTTGTTATGAAGTTATTAAATTTATAGAATACATATAGGTTATTTGTTTCATTATTTATTTTAAAAATAATTTCATTCTACTTACAATAATCAGTTTTCTAATAAACAACTTGTTACATATTTGTTATATGTATTATAAAATTATATTTGTTATATCATATTATAACACTTTATATGGAATAGTAATAAGTGATGAAAAAGAGATGTCATAAAATGAATAAATTATATAAACAGGGGTTCGATTCTGTTTCGATGAAAAGAGAATGAAAAAAAAAATTGAATCGATGAAAATGTTTTCATTTGCTTTTATCGTTTTATTTTATCATCAACATCGAAAATGCGATTCTGGTTTACCAAATTGATAAAATACATTAGTTTCGAGTTTTTTACGCATGATGTCAGTGAAAACTCTTATACATTTTCAGTTCAGTGTTATATATGTTTATATATCTAAATAAAATATTTGTCAAAATTTGAAATAGATATTTTGTATACACAAATTTATATAAACTTAAGTCTTATAGAAAAATTGAAGCACATTAGAAAGAGTATTTGAAAGTTAAGTCAGTAGGTTTAAAGTTTAATAGAATGAAATGTAAATTTGATAGATCCGAGATTTTGCATATTGGACATAAATTCAATAATCAAGGCATGTCAGCTGATCCATCAAAGATCAAAGCTATTCTTAAGATCCCAACTCCAAAGGTCAAAAAAGACTTACAAAAATTTTTGGGCATGGCGAATTATTTAGGTACATTTATTAACAATTTGTCAGATACAACCAAAAATTTACGTCACTTGTTAACTAAAAATAGTGATTTTGATTGGGACGAAAATTATGAACAGTCATTTAATACATTAAAACAAGCAATCGATGCAATACCAACGTTGACTTATTTCGATTCTAATAAAACAATAGTGTTGTCAGTGGATGCTTCTCAATTTGCTCTTGGAGCAGTAATACTCCAGGATGGTAAACCTCTTGGTTTCTCATCAATGTCTCTGACAGAGACGCAACAACGATATGCTCAAATAGAGAAAGAGCTGTTAGCAATAGTTTATGAATGTGAGAAATCCCATCAATATTTGTATGGTCAGGTGGTCCAAGTCGAAACTGATCACCAACCTTTGGTGACACTTTTCAAAAAATCACTGCATCTGGTCCCAGTACGATTACAAAGAATGATGTAACACAACTAAAGCAAAATTAAGTATTTATTTTTGAATTTAATTTAAAACAGTTAAGGTTTTCCTTAGCTGATTAATTTATATAGAATTTGAAGACAAACTAAGTATATATACCTTAAACGGTATATAATGTGGTAATGCGTCCTATTTAATATACAATTATATATTTTTTTTTAAATAAAACTGACTTAAACATCCCATAAGTCATTTTTGTTCAGTAAGAGTATCATTTTAAATAAAGCATTTTGACCAATAACATTATTTTTTGCTTTTTATAAAAACAAAGGCCATATTTGGCTATTTTACCATAAATTGTTAATATTTAGTTATAACAAACAATAATTAATCTCGAATTTTAATTAAATTGGTTTATTTTGCGGTTAAAAAATATTTCAAAACTTTAACACCAATTCTCTAAAAATACATTTTTTGTAGTAAATTATGTTTAGCACGGCAGTATAAGTGGATGGCGGTTTACCATTATAATTTTTTTTGTCCAGAGTTTAATCAACCAATTTAAGTAATATTTCGTAGATCTATAAACATATACTTATGCAGATACTTGGCTTCGTACTCATATCAGTTATAGAAAAGCCAACATCAATATTTAAAAAGATATTCATATTTAAAACAGGTGTATAATTATTATATTAAAAGTACGAAACAAGGTATGCTATGTATGTTCACCTTAAAGTTGAAAACTATCAAAAACAATTTAAATGAGGTAAAATTAAATAAAAACTAATCCACTTGGTTTCACAATGATATCATTTTAAGCGTATGGATTGATAAGATTGGTCTCTATACGCAATAAATTTTTAATTGAGGTTGAACTAAATTAAAAATGTGATAAGCGAGGGAGGTTTTGTTTATATATTTTTTAATCTGTTGACAACATATAATGTCGCTGCTCCTTTTCGAACGGTTAAGTGTCGATGTATGCATATAGTGCTAATTTTAACCGATTTTTTTCATTAGTTTATTGTTTTTAAATTATTTTAACTATTAGATATAAAATACCGTGTGATATACATATTATGTATACTTTACTTATCTTGTCTAGTCGCAGGTGTATTTTATAATAAACCAGCATACCATTGTTTTAAGCCTAACAAAATACTCTAATAAATTAAAATTTTGGAATCTTAAACCTAATTAGTAATTTATTTCAACTTAAATAAGTAAGTAATACAGAAATTATCTCCTAACGTTTGTTTAAAAATAGAAATTTGTTTTCTGCCCTCAATAGCTCTATAGTTAATAGATTAATGGGAATATTGATAATAATCCTTATAGTTTTTAAAATTATATACAAATCAATACAATATATATATATATATATATATATATATATATATATATATATATATATATATATATATATATATATATATAAATATATATATATATATATATATATATATATATATATATATATATATATATATATATATATATATATTTATATATATATGTATTTATATATATGTATTTATATATATGTATTTATATATATATATATATATATATATATATATATATATATATATATATATATATATATATATATATATATATATATATATATATATATATATATATATATGTATATGTATATAAATTATTAACATTAAAGATCATTGAATTAATGTCACGGTCGTGCATTCCATATTGATTAAGATCACATCATCAGCCTTCATTCATAGCGACTTACTGTGTTGCTTCCTTTGAATCTAGTAATACAATTTTTTTTCTTTAGGCTCATTATAATATGCTACCCAAGTATAATTACACAAAACTCAAAGTTGAGCTTGTTAACGCCATCGGGGTGCGGATCCCATTTGTAACGGAACCATCGCAACATAAGTAGAAATCGTCCGTTAACAAAAGTTTTAGCTGCACAGAGGTCTTAGAGCGGTTGTTCTGTAGCTGACTAAGCTCAGGGTAAGGGGTGGGGTTTTCCAAGACATATGCAACTCGTGTATAAACCGCAGGAGGGGAATGAGAGGGACAAGGAGAAAAATAGAATAAAAATTTGGGACGGGATAAAGTTTTGATCAACCTACCGTTTAAGCACTGTGATGGGAATTACCTTAACTCATCCTCAATTGATTAAATAGTTTTAATTCATTTTGTTTTATTAAATAAACAAACAAAAAAAATAAGAAAATAAAATAAGAAAAAAAAACAATAAAAATCTTAACTAAGTAATCTTACGCTTAGGCCGCCGCCACCAACATGAGCCTTAATATTAAATCACGAAACAAATTATTATTTTTTGTTTGTTTGTTTGTTTGTTTGTTTATTTCTATGCAATCTGTTTGGGGGCCGAAGCTCTCCCAACTCTTTCGCGGTTAATTAACGTCCTACTTTACGCCATTACTAGCCAAATCGAGGACGCGCGAATACAGGTTCGCGTTTTTTCAAATATCCATCTGCACATTGCATTGCTCCAGCTAGCCTGTACTGGCATGGACGATGGTTCGGCCCCTGAATTCTGCACTCCAACGGGGGGTCATAGTTGTGTTCATCGTCTTAGTTGCTGTTGTTGTTGTTGTTGTGCTGCTGTTGCTGAAAATGATGACGTTAGTATTTTTTTTTTAATATGGTTATGATTATTATTATGATGGTTATTTATATTATTATATTATACTGTTATAATTATTATTTTTTTAATATTGACTCCTCAGACGGTATATTTTGACTTGCAATTTTAATGTTATTATTATTAATTTTATTCACAATATTAACTGTATAATTATTACTAACTTTATTATAACTATTATTATTATAATTTAATTTCAAAAAAAAAAAATTAAATATTTATTATTTGGATTTTTCTATTTATGGAACGTTACAAGCTACTGTATTTTCCTTTGGATTTTGGTAAAATATTCATAACTTACAGAACTCGAATACGTCAGAAATATAATATAGTATTGGTGTGTATAATATACTAATAGGGATATTGTTTTTTTTGTGATAACATTTTGGATGTTTTTATTTAGATTAATTTATGTCGTTGTCCAAAGCCAGCTTTACCAACGTGATTTTTCATCTTTACTCATAATTTACTTTATAAGAACGATGTCCTGGGTAGCTCTGTGTAAGTAAACGTTAACTAGAAACGTGGAATTATTGTTGATTCTGTAACGTAGAAATAACAATTTGGTATCACTGGTACCTTACTTTAATTTAGAACAAAGAAGTATTGTGCCGATGAACACGATAATTCAACGTTTGAAGGTATCGTTGTTCTCATATTTATATTAAACGTAAATTTTACATTTCTACAATACCGTTAATTTAACAAAAAGGAAGTTTTGTGACCTTTTAATAACGTTAATTCCACTTATGTCCGTGAACTAAGATTTTTCTTTTTATTGTAATACAAATTGTAAATAAAAAAAAATATGTAATTAAAAAAAAATATCACAAATAAATTCATTTAAAATAAATTCATAAAAAACTAAATTAAAAATGAATACTTCGTAATAGCACAGATTATATATACTTCGTACAGATATGTAACTTCTGCTACGCCTTTGTCTGAGCTAACAATTTTATTTTATTGTTTTTGTTTTTGTCGATCATTTTTATTTAGAAAAGGTCGACATATATTATTAATATGAACTTAATGAAACAAAAAATAAATAACAAATTATCAACACCTTTTTATATTTTTGGACCAGTAGATGCCAATAAATAAAATTTTTCCAAAGTATGAGAAGATATACACGTTACGTAAGGTGCTAAAAAAGGAGGAAATGATCCATTGATAAATGTTTTCCACACGCACGTACACACATATGTTATATATTTTTTAGTGAATTGCAACGTCGCTATTTCTATTTTACTATATAATTTTATTTTTTTTGTGATTTTATTATGTTTCTACGTTATTAACGTTTAATGCACTAAAATCAAAAAAAAAGTTTTTGTTAAATTTTTTTGTTTTACATTTATTTTTGGAGATGATGTTTACAAAATTTATATCGTCGACAAAGGTCCAGTACAGGATATGTAATTTCATGGACTTACTTTGTAGTTTGCAATAAACGAAATAACATAATCGACGATATGTTTGAATAAGAATTGATCATATATTTTTTTTACTTTGTTTTGTTTGTTGCAAAATTAGAACCTCCTCCAAAAATACAGGAAGTTTTAATCAAAGTGTATATTATTTATGTACTCGTATTATATAGTATATTATTATGTACTCGTATTATTTTGGTTGATCTTCTGTGACAAGATATTTTTTCTTTTCGTTACAATTCAAACAAATTACTTGAACAGCTGGTGATATTAGAGGATTCATTTTTATACAAATGAAATTAATTATTTATTATTTTAATTTAAGTGTAGTCAAACATGCTTTCACCAAACAGAGAAAATCGCACAATTTGAACGACATGTATCGTCCCTAGTTGTGGAAATCACTCAGAAAAACAAACTACCGTTTTTTAAACTACCAAACGATGAGCAAAAAGCGAACATTTGGTTAAACGCTTTACAAATATCTGCTTGTAATTTAAAAACCAAAATAAATTATGTATGTGAACTACATTTTGATCATTTATATATTGGAAGAAACCGCTTAACAAAGCACGCAGTCCCAACGCTATTAAAAGATTATTAAAATATGTGCTGTAACGGATAACCTCCATTGTTGCGTTACTGTTAGATTTCATCACTTAGTAAATTTGAAATATACTGTTTTTAATAAAACGCTTGTAAAAACTCCTTATAGTGATGATATTTTATTTTATTTTATATAATTATTTTATTTTATATAATCTGTGGTAATAGTATACATAGTAATTTTTTTAGGTTGTTTATGTTAAATCTCCTCATTCTAGCTGTATAAATCTGTGCTCTAATGGATTTTATGAATGAATTGTAATCATTAATTATGTCTCCCTTCCAAGCTACTATAATAAAAAAAAATATTAATGCAATGTCGGTTAATTTTCGTAAAAACTTGTCCATACTAAATAAGGCCATGTTTATCGCTTTAAAATCCGCGAAGTTTTTGCGCTTGTGGGATCCGTCCCAGTTATATGCCGACAAAAGCTAATCGCTGAATATTCTGGCTAATCCAAAAGAATTAGGGCAGGCGTTTGAAATTGGTTTAAAATAATATGTTGTAGACCCATACCATACAAAATTTCAAAGTTAGCGTTTAAGTTTAATTCCGATTCGTTAACGATTTAACAATAATTTAAATTCAGTGGCTTTAAACCGTGGAAGCTCATAAAGCGGTCTTGGTTTCCTGTTAAATCCGTTGGGAATAAAATCGTTTGCTAAAGTTTTGATAAATTCAGTCATTTCATTTACTAAATTTTGTGACGTATGCATATTAAGGTTAGGATTTTTTTAGCTACACCTAGATCTACTAAATGTATAGGATCCACAGGAAATGGCGTTATTAATTGTATGCCATATTTTTCTATAAAACAGTGCGGATTTATTTTTGAAGTCTTCGCTGTGATGTTTAACATCTGAACTTAAAATACAACTTTCGTCAGATCGATTTTTTTCTACAACTGGACAATCTTTGTAACTGCTGCCTATTTGTTCGCATTTATGGTATCCATTAAATGCGTTGTGGTATTTAGTACCTGTTGCAAATGATTTTACCTGTGCATCACAGCAAAATAATCGTATTTCAAATTTTTTCTTTATACTACCAGACCACAAAACCCCTATCTAACGTTAATTTGTTGCACTCTTTAGCACAATCATAAAAAAATTCTTCGTGAGATTCAGGATGCCTTGTTCCTAAATATGCAGCTATCACAAATGGGTAAAGATGAGAGCAATTTAGAATACAACCAAGGAATAGTTTATCATTACACTAACTTAAATTTTTTTGAATTCCAATATACAAAAATTGACCAGCCCCAAAAGCCTTTTTCATTACTGGAATATGTTTGAGGTAAATCTATTCCATAATTATTTAAAGTACTTAAAATTTGTAGTACTTTTGTTAATATTGTGTAACAATTTCTCCGAGTTCCTTTTTTAATACGCTTAATAGAGTTTCTTCATTATTTATGTTGTTGGTAACACCTGTTCTAGTACTCGAAGATGACCTGTTATTACCATTCGAGCATAACGGTATTTCAAAATTATTATTTTTACTTTCATTATTATAATAAGCCGAGTCAGTTTCAATACTTTCCGTGTATTCTGGGTGGTCATTTTGTGGTGCTATATCACACTTTTATATCACATTTGTAGAAGTTTTTGGTGATAAAAAAAATCTCCAAACTCAACCCTGCACAATGAATTTTGTGGAGAAAGTGAGAATAAAAAGTGATATGTTGACGTTACTACATAACCTCAAAATTAATTATATGAAACTTTTTTATGAAGTGCTTTTTTATGAGTTATCTTACCTAGTGATAAAATAATTTTCAATACTGTTGAAATTTAATTTCTTGTGTTTGTTATTTTTTTTTTCGTTATTTTGAATATTTTATTTAATAATAAAATAAAATATTCAAAATAAGGAAAAAAATAACATACTAAAATTATTGTATATCACTAGATGAGATAGCGCTTCAAATAAAACCTTCATATGATTAATTTTGAGGTTATGTAGAAACGTCCACATATTACTTTTTATTCTGATTTTGATTTTCGTTTTGGTTTTTTGTCGATTCTTTGTGAAAATAAACTATATTTTTGTTGTATTCTCGTATAAGTATCCCTTCCTTTTTGCTTTCTTCATGAAATATACAGTAATCCATCGCAAAACGCGATTGGCGAATTCCTCAAACAAAAAACAAGGAATTTTGTTCAACAAGAAAATAATTATACAAACATTATGCATATATTCCATATATATATTTATATATATATATATATATATATATATATATATATATATATATATATATATA